>JANTCA010082728.1:0-10469 GCA_024741275.1 Chironex yamaguchii | reverse complement strand
ACTTTTTTCTTCTGATCTGCCATTTTCTGATGCTTTCGTTCTTGCATTCGTTGCTCTATGGCTTTAAAAAAAGATTAAATCATCTCTGAGAAACAACGTCCCGGTGTTTCAGTTGCCAGAGCATCTGCCTAGTGAGGAGAGGGTCGCGGGTTCAGTCTCCGCCCTAGACGTATGATTTGTCTCTCAGATAAACAACTGTTTAACACTCGCTTCACGACAACTCAAAAGGGCAAAACGAAAGGTCATAAAACTGTCACCCTACTGACCCCCGTAAAGAACACACAGTACAATGAAATTCGAGAACACCAGTGTGACTGTATCATTACCCTGAAGTTATGATCTTATGAATTGTCTCGAAATGAATGTTAAACTGTTGCTTTTTTCTGAGAAAAAAATCATACGCCATGTCGGGGGCTGAATCCGCGACCTTCTGCTCACTGATGCTCAGTCATGATATGATGATTACGTCACTTTAACCTCTAATAAAAGCATTTCTTCAATTATTGGCAAAAAACCCCAAATGAACAGCTCATTCCAAGTATCAATCCCTTATCCAACGAAATTCATACAGTTTACAGTAGAAATATCTACATTCAAACTGCCATTTAGAATTGGATCAACCGTCGCATTTTACATGTGTGGCATTGAACAGCAATATATTCGACTCATTTGCGAGTTTAAATAGGACATCGCGCCAAACGTTCTATTTAACTCAAATGAAACGTTGCATTTTACATGCATCTAATTTCCTACTTGTAGTCGACATGTAAAATGCGACGTATGATCCATACCTTAGACAGTGCTACTACCATTGAAATTTGGCTGCCTTACTTGCTGAATTGGTTACTAGTTTGAGTCATTACCATGTCCATTAGTCATCAGTCAATGGATTGACGAAAGACCATTTGAAGACCCTGGAATGTTCTGGAGAACATCTTAAAGGAGATAGGAGATTAAACTGTTGATTTTCTGGTTTTCAATAAAAGAGAAAAAATAAAAAGCTAAGGGACAAAACGAAGCGAGAAAGAAAGTCTATCTATAAGGAAGACCATGAAAACAACAGTACCCAAGACAAGAACAAGGGAGACGAGTCAGTTACTGCCTCCATCACAAGTCAACGCAACCCAAAATATAAGACGGGCTACAGTATTTAACTTGTGAACCTGTATTTAAAAAAAAAACATTCAGAAAGTAAACAATCAGCTCTGTTTGCCTTACATTTCATTTTCTTCGTTGTTTCTTCATTTTTTCTTCTTTCCTCTGCTCTTCTACTTGCAAACGTACTTGTGCCAGTTTTCGCACGGTCTCCACCCGAGCTTGGTCTTCCTGAAGCACCTTCTTTGTTTGTCTCTTTTAGTTTTAAACTTTCAATTCCTCTTGTTGTTCTGTCTAAGCCACGGTCTTTCTTTTCGCCTATCTTCGTCTCCGTTCTTTTGGTCTCCATCTCCTGCCTTCTTGTTGCGTAACTTGGCTTTGTTGTTCTCTCTGTTGTTTTCTTTACAGAATTTTCATTCTCGTCCTTCCTGGCTAACTTTTCGAATTTCTCAAACTTGCTCTTGATGTCCACCTTGGCACCTAGCCGCACTCTGCAGAAAAAGAACATAATTATGTATCATTAGTCCATATCATGATAAAACTTTCAAATTACTCAAAAGCTGCTTTCCTTTTCATTGTTTGAGTGTACTTTATACGTTTCAGGGGTAGTTACTGTCATGGTATTTTGAATCTGCGTTGTCTCCATTGCTATGACAAATGTTTACTTAAAGCTCAAATTGTCTGAAATGCCTAGCAATCTCTCCATTAGCAGTTTGGTTCTGATTAGCAATTGGAAATGTTAACTAGTAAACTTCAAAATCACACGAAAAAGCAATGCTTTAAATGACCTTCGGTCTTTGAAACCTTTTCATCGCAATATTTGCTAATGACAGAATAATGCATTGCACCATGTCATTTCTGAGTTGGATTTTGCGATGTGATGCCAGTTATATTGAGCACTGGTACTCCTACTACGCGATCTCAGCTTTGCTACAAAAATTGCATCCACAGTTACAGTAAGCAAAATAGACAAATAGAAACTATCACGCATAAAAAATACATTTTCGTATTGCGCTGTAAATGAAATAGGAAAATCGACGTGCAAGTAATGCGACAAAACAAAGAGTTTGGGAATATAGACCTAATTTGATACATAAAGAACTGGAACCATAAATGGTACAAAAAGCGTAAATTGGAATGGAGACAACGGCAAATAAAAGACAGGCGACACAAATTGAAAAATTACACAGAAAGTACTCCAGAAATGTAAAACAACAATGAAAATAAGAGACAAGGAAAAACGTTAGTGTGGGTGCCAGTAAACATCAAAAGTCAGGTCCATAAGGGTGCCGGGTGCCCAAGGTGTATATAGTCACTTCTTCTTGAAGTTGAGTTCTGTTTCGTGTCGTAAAGGATTTTTCCAGTTTCTAGTTGCAAGGAGGAAGACCTCAGTTTTTATCACAAGCGAAAACGACCGTAAAGAGGAAATGGACATTTTGAGCTCTATATTCCAAGAGATAAGATGACCAAGGACCTTGGTCGGTATTCCTTGCGAGGGCACGACGTGACAGGGAAGGCCAACAAGAACGTGCAAAAAGACATAAAAAGATCGGACTGCTCTAAGCATATAAGAAACCGGTTTTCTGTTAGTAAAAGACCACGTCTAATAAAAATATAAACTACCTATCGCTGTGGTGTATCTACGGGTGAATGGATTTGGATTCCCTCCTTTTGAATATATGCGTAATATGCGTCCTATTACGCAACAATATTGGTAAGAACAGTCAACAGGTTAGTTCCAAAATAATTTCCCAGCATTCCCGGGCAGTATACCTTACCAATTTAAATAAAACGAGATCGGAAACTGATGAGTAAACTTTGGTTGGTCCCCCAATTTTGATTGTAGCAAGGTATATGACATTCCAATCGATTCGTGCGGGAGTAAGGACACCCCTAGCCTGGATTTTCGAAATCGGTGGTTACCCAAAACATTCCATTTCTTACAATGCTCTTGGTTTACAGAGGAAAAGTGTTTTCCTTTCAGGATATTTTTATTTAAGTACACGTCACACAAGTCAAAATAAGAGAATAAAGCCAAGTTCTAACTCTGTCGGCGTTTGGACTGATTATGTGTAAATCAATTAGCAGACGTCATCCGTAGAACCGTAGAACCGTAACAGGAACGGTTAAAATTCTTTACGTCATTCAAGTTTCTTTGTTGAATGGATGGTGCTTCCTCAAACAGGATGCAACGGCCATAATCCCTGTTTTTACTTCAAAACCAAAGTTGACAAAGTCATCTTTCTTGTTACTAGTTGAGTAAACACGCACCGAAATGCCGAGGGCTAGTTTTAAGTGTCGGTCCCCGTCTTAGTTAGTGTAATTCGACAAAGGGTTGGCTGTATTAAATTCTGTATTTCATATTCTTGAAAAGAAATCAAAATATTTCCTTTAGTACAACGGATAAATTTCTTAAGACGTAAAAATCTTATGAGTTTGAGAGTGTGGTTTTAAAATGCGAAAATCCATAGATATTTGCTCCAAAAAATCCTTTTGACGTTAAAATATACATTAATACATTATATTTACTTTGATATATATTATAATGCAGTAACGTAGTCACAGCCGTACATTTTACCGCGTATTTTTCTTTAAAATGCTCAGCTTTAAATTATTGTTTGTACTGAGCTTTGTGTAGTTCTTACGACCATCACCCTCAAACATGGGGGGTCCAGCCTCCCCCATTCCACATCCTCTGGTGGATACACCACTGGTTCAACCTCTTTTAAGCTCAGATTGATAACAGCAACAGCATCTTTTGTTCCTAACCTATTTTGGAAGTCATAAAAACCAGCATCATGTATCTAGGTGGAAAAGAAACAAGACTACCTAGCAGGGGAATGGGTCGAGGACGACGGATTTTGAGATAATACTATGGAATATGATGAAATACGCATGCAGTGAGGATTGCAAAACATATGATTAAACGCGAAATCTTAGAAAAAGGTCATATTGAAAGATGTTATGTGCAACTCTCCGTCACCTATATCAACAGCAGTAGTCAAAAAAACCAAAAGATATTCCAATGAATGCTTACTAGCTCTATTAACCGGTAATTAATCACAATGAGCACTAATACGGTTAGAAAATTGCTAAAATCAAACGAAGTTTTTCTATGGTCAGGGAAAAAAGGTTCACAGTACATAAACCAGCAAATACTTCAAGGATCTAAGCAGCGATTGGTCTAATGGGCAGCACTCATGGTCTGCTACATTTAATAGGGTTGAAAGTGAAATTACATGCATACAATTGTATGCTTGATGGCATACATCAAACGTGTATACTTATATTTTCTAGCAATATTTGCTATACGTCGTACGCTGGGAATGAACACTCAACGCGTATTTCTTAAAATATCTGTCATTTATCGATAATACTTCAATCGGTTTTGCATATCTAATTGTTAACTTGGTGTAAAGTGGGGCCTTGTATAAGGCTCAGGTAGCATGATTCTAAAGGCGTCAGATTTGCAGAAATGGGGTCCGTGTTCGACGTTTCGGTCATACGAACTATAACTTGACTTCTATCTTTTACAGATAATAACCCTGTTGACCTCTACGTGGAGCGAGTTTTTTTATACTCTTAAATACACGCACAAACACATGTTCATAATTTTGTGGTAAATTTAAAAACGAGAATTAAAAGTAAATGGTTATGGTCAGTTTATTTTGATGTTGTAAACGATTCACAATAAAGTAGTACACGTGGGAATGAATGTAGAAGAAATGAAATACAACAGTCGCACTTTCAGCATCGTTTTGGAGATGAAAACAGTCCATCCGAGATTTTTAACCTACAAGGCCTTCGCGCATTGAACACACAAGTGATTTATTCGGAA
Organism: Chironex yamaguchii; assembly: GCA_024741275.1. Lineage (NCBI taxonomy): Eukaryota > Metazoa > Cnidaria > Cubozoa > Chirodropida > Chirodropidae > Chironex > Chironex yamaguchii. The sequence goes on along the minus strand of JANTCA010082728.1, from coordinate 5,536 downwards.
AGAGAACTGGGACCAAGCAGGCAAAGAAAGAACCAATCAGAATGCAGATAAAGACAATAGCAAAGATGAAAGTTGATCGTTCGTGTATGCATGCCTTGTGTCACTAAAAGTTTGTATGCTGGTAATTACGCAATTTTATTATCGATAATCCTGAGTATACATGTGTATCAGTGCAATATCGTTGGGGAAATGAGGGCTGTCGGGTTCTTCCGACACAAGAAAAAACAATGTTACTAAGACTCGGACAAAGTCTAGAGTAAAATGAAATTGTCTAGAACAGTTACTGTGGCTTTGGTTACAAAAAATTCCTATGGGTAAGACTTCATATCGCTAGTTTTTCTCTGCAGCATACTTCAATGATGAGTACGGGTGTTCCATGATACTTTCAAACAATGCTTACATATGTTGACCTATGTTCTTTGTAATTATCAATTTGTCTGTCGTTGGCTTTGCCTTTCTTTGCAAAATTCCAAGAAAACCATTATCGTTGACTCATCGACAAAATTATCAAAGGAAAATTTAAAGCATGAAATCCATTAGTTACGTAAAGTGTAGTTTGAACTTTCTAAAGAAGATTGTTTGTCAAAAGTCGGGAATGGACAAAAACAAAAGAGAGGAATTTGTCCACTAATCTACTTCCCTTCATGTTTACAGAACCAAGTTAATCGACTTATGAACAAAGTGCCATGAACCAGAACGCTGATTTTCACAGTGCGTCGTATTCACCAACACTTATCACCTCAATCGAAACTTCGATACCGGCACGTTAGAGAAAATGCATTTAAACATGCCAAAATGGCTATGAAAATTTTACAAATTCGAGCATCCTAAAGTTCCCTTAACCTGTAGACGATCTGAGACAACTTACTTGACGTTTCACTTTGTACCTGGTCTGAAGCAAATTTTCTCTAACCTTTAGGGTGTTCTCATTCCACGTTAGGTAGGTGACACGGATAATGGTGTCCCAAGTCAACAGTGTCAAAAATTAAGGGTCTGATATAAGTATAGGAATGCTTTTCATTGCTTTCAAAATTGTCAGGAAAACTGACCTACAAGCAAATATCACATCAAAAACACAGACAGCAAATAAACATCAACTTGAGCAAATGAACGAAAACTTCATCCAGACATTAGTGTTGTATACCAAAGTGCCATTGCTACATGACCAATTTTCACGTATAATAATAAGAAACAGCAACAACAACTACACGTGTAAACAAATTAACCACATGACCGACCCGGAAGGTCGCAGAAATGTTTACCTGTCGCGATAAGCCATCTTGACTTTGTTTATTGCCCAAAACAATCTTCAGTAACCAAGCTATCGATAATAGTTTCGATTCTATAAAAGCATCTTTCACTGCCCTTTCAAACGTATATTCATCCCGGAATTGATTACTCAATCAACACCAGCGTTGCTTACGGATCCAGTAATATTTCACAGCAGCAATCTCGCCTCTCTGTTTAGTTCTTTCAATATTTTCGATTACCATGACAATACACGAGGATTTAAATTGGGTCTTCTGCTCAAAAACCTTTGAGCTTGCTTTATTTGTTTTTTGAAAACAGACCTATCCTGGGAGCTGGTCTGAAGAATATAATCTGGTTTGCTCAGCCCTTGAACTTTTAGCCCCAAAGTCTGTTGTTTCCACGAGATTGGAATTGTTTTACACGTGCGACATTGCTTCTCAGTTAATCGCCCAAACAGTGTGTATTTGGTCGCCTAAAACAACGATGCTCACTGCCCTCTTTTGTGTTTGTCCTCTAATGTAAGTGTCAAATATGTTCTAGCTCAGTAATTTTACACAATTTGACAGAGTTGACGCTACTACTCTCACACTACGACCCTGTGAAATTTGAGAGGGCCAGTGTTGCAGAAATGAATTAAGCAACACAAATAAAACACCTGAGCCCTTCCCTACTTTTGTTGCTAATGTTGTACTTGAGTGACCTGTATTAATTTAACCTGCAGCTAATCACATTGTCCTGCCAAGTTCTAAGCTTGATTAATGGAATTAATTGTCCATATTTTTTTTCTTAGCCGATCTTTCCACCTTAGAGTCAGATTCTACCGAAAGCGGCTTTAGTTTTCACGCTTGGAGTCCAAAATTCTTCTTGTTTAACAATACAATGTGACATTCCATTAAAAAATTCACCTGAAGTATCAGTTGAACAGTTTACGAGTGGCTCGAACATTTTGCAGGCCACATTTTATGTTTTCTCAGTCAGGGCCATGGGGAGAATTTAAAGATGCCTGATTGCTAATTTGCAACATTCTACGTCCAACATGGCGGCAAAATCGCGTCAGCTTACAGTTGACAGAGATCAAGGAAACACTTTCAAATGCTTGGCGCAGCGCATATCGTAAGAGACTATATGTTATCAAATGACAATTTGCGCTTACTTTTAACTGTAACAAAAGGCGCCACATTTTCCCTACGTAGTCAGCGCTTTTCTATTTTGAACGGAAAGCAATGCCCGGCTACTTATTAAGACCTGGAAATGGAAACAAACTTACAGCAACAAGACAAAGTATTTAGCAGGATCAATACAAAAGAAATAACATGGAGATGGAAGTTGGATAGGGAGGTGCATAATTTGCATAGTTTTAATTATGTTGGATAAAGTAATGGAAATTTGGAGTAGAGCGGAATGTAATTATTCCTCGCACTATCTAACAGTCTAAGGAACAATGTATTCACACGTTTATGAGTGCAATGATGTACTTGTCATGAATTTATGACTTGCTTACATTTTAATTAGACAACATCGTAAATGGCTTTGTTGTAACTCCACTAGAGAAGATTGCACGAGTCAAAACTGACACAAGAACAAACGCAGTTTTAATATGCTATAAATATGTCCTTGGAAGCCCCTTCCAAGGCATTCATGATCCTAAGAATTAGAAACGTTAATCTAATGGCATACAAGCTCTTCTTGATATACTAAGACAGATTTTGGATGGATGTGTGTCATAAAACAACAGGTGTGGCTAAGTTATAACAGATAAAAACAAGAGTTTGGTTTTAAATTGAAACGTCAAGCAAAGCAACTTCATATTTGAGTCGACTACTTAAGAAGAAGGAAACTCCGCAAAACGTGACAAAACGTCTGGGTTATGTTAGAGTTAGAAAGGTTAGAAAGTCAACAGTGGGTTGGCAGATAAGAAAGTGGCAACCTTCAAAAAAGAATGAATGTCGAGAAGGGTCTAGTAAGAAGAATATAAACGACCCAAGCTGGTACGGGGCAGACGGAGAGGAAAATAAATCAGGAGAATGATATCATTGTTGGCGTAGGAATGTAAAAGAAGAAAGTAGTAAAAGATTAAGAAGAAGAAGCAGCAAAATTTTACCAACGAAATTTTGAGACAAAGTGCGATAAAACAAGACACGGTGAAAAGAGTATCGAGTTTGAAAATATTGCTAATTTGCCTGTGAATTTGCCCTACTTAAAGTAACATGAATGTTCTGGATGCAATTGAAAGAAGACATTGAATTTTAAAAGGAGAAGGATCTCTCTGATAATTGCAAAATTCTTTTAACAGTCACATCTAAGACTGCCCGTCGGACAATTGTTTGCCATCTTCACTGAAGACGCTGCTGCAAAAGACAGTCGAAGACGGGACATGATGAGAATGGCAGAAATAGGAAACATTAGCGTTTTAAGCATTAGTGTTTGGGAAGAAGATTGTAAAGTGAAAGGAGAGAAGAAAATTGTAAAGTGAAAGAAGAGAAGAAGATTGTAAAGTGAAAGAAGAGAGGACGATTGGAAAGTGAAAGGAGAGAGGAAGATCGTAATGTGAGAATTGCATGTGAATTTGCTTTAATTAAAGTAACATGAATGTTACAGATGCATCTGAGAGAAGACATTGAATTTTAAAAGGAGAAGGATCTCTCTGATAATTTCAAAATTCTTTTAACAGTCACATCTAAGACCGCCCGTCGGACAATCGTTTGCCATCTTCACTGAAGACGCTGCTGCAAAAGGCAGTCGAAGACGGGACATGATGAGAATGGCAAAAATAAGAAACATTAGTGTTTTAAGCATTAGTGTTTGAGAAGAAGATTCTAAAGTGAAAGAAGAGAGGAAGATTGGAAAGTGAAAGGAGAGAGGAAGTTCGTAATGTGAGAATTGCATGTGAATTTGCCCTAATTAAAGTAACATGAATGTTCTGGATGCAATTGAAAGAAGACATTGAATTTTAAAAGGAGAAGGATCTCTCTGATTATTGCAAAATTCTTTTAACAGTCACATCTAAGACTGCCCGTCGGAGAATTGTTTGCCATCTTCACTGAAGACGCTGCTGCAAAAGACAGTCGAAGACGGGACATGATGAGAATGGCAGAAATAGGAAACATTAGCGTTTTAAGCATTAGTGTTTGGGAAGAAGATTGTAAAGTGAAAGGAGAGAAGAAAATTGTAAAGTGAAAGAAGAGAAGAAGATTGTAAAGTGAAAGAAGAGAGGACGATTGGAAAGTGAAAGGAGAGAGGAAGATCGTAATGTGAGAATTGCATGTGAATTTGCTTTAATTAAAGTAACATGAATGTTACAGATGCATCTGAGAGAAGACATTGAATTTTAAAAGGAGAAGGATCTCTCTGATAATTTCAAAATTCTTTTAACAGTCACATCTAAGACCGCCCGTCGGACAATCGTTTGCCATCTTCACTGAAGACGCTGCTGCAAAAGGCAGTCGAAGACGGGACATGATGAGAATGGCAAAAATAAGAAACATTAGTGTTTTAAGCATTAGTGTTTGAGAAGAAGATTCTAAAGTGAAAGAAGAGAGGAAGATTGGAAAGTGAAAGGAGAGAAGAAAATTGTACAGAGAAAGGAGAGAAGAAGATTGATAAGCTTAAAAAGAGAAAAGCATTTTGAATTAGAAGAGGAGAAGAAAATTGATAAACTTAAGAAGATAGGAAGATTATAAAGTAGAAAAAGAGTCTTTTTAGGGAATTAGATATCTCGAACTTTTTGAATCAAGACGGTACGTTAAGACAAAGAGACGGAGAACGATCTAAGCTATGTCAACTGGTATGTGTAGTTTGATACGTTTATCCCTATATCACAAACGTTTGGAGGCAAGGAAAGAGGAAATGTAGAGAACGTCGTTATCATCGTCATTGTCAAGAGGGTCAAATGCAATTCCCATAAAAGAGCAAAGTAAAACTGGGCAGTGTGTCCTCTCTTTTACACGTTTTCCTATTTCTTTGGTACTACTCATACCATCACGCAGGTGACCCAACCACTTTAAAGCCTGTACATCCTTCCACGTCAGCCTTACCACTGACAACTGATCTTTCCTCTGCACACATCACTTCAAAACTCTCCCGTGTAGCTTTCTGTACACTGCATGTATAAGCCATATGGCTTACTGTAGAGAAAAGACATGAAATGTTTCCCCCCTACCTCTATGTAGCGATTATTATTATTATTACTATTATTATTATTATTGTTTTTTTCCCTTTGTGGTCTGGCTGATCGTATTGCCGTTTTACTCTTGCTAGACGAGTCATAACTAACAACCAAGGTCTA
>JANTCA010082706.1:0-14400 GCA_024741275.1 Chironex yamaguchii | reverse complement strand
AACTCAACAAGCCAATACTCATATAACGTTTCGAATAATTTTTGTATTTTTGAGTTATATATAATTTATACACTGTTAGTGAGCATTGGATATATATATATATCAGAAAATTCTGAGTATTTTGATGAAGATAAATTCGAAACGTCAATGAAACGTTAAAATGAAGGTGTATTTTTGAGTTATATATAATTTATAGACTGTTAGTGAGCATTGGCTATATATATATCACAGAAAATTCTGAGTATTTTGATGAAGATAAAATCGAAACGTCAATGAATTGTGTATTTTTGAGTTTTATTTATAATATTTATACACTTAGGAGAAGGTTGGCCTTGTGAGTATATATATATATATATACGCATATACATGTAGTTATATAAAGATGTCAGTAAAAACTTTCGTGAACGGTTGTTATTGGCATTAATTATATATATATATATATATATATATATATACCATGAAAACGTATCTGCGCCACGCCCTAAATGTTGTTTGTTGGACCTATTTTGGCAAAATCTATTAACTTTTGTTAAATATAAATTTTATTGTCATCCGAATTTTCGTCGCTGTTCTTTGTACAAATGTAAACAGTGTTGCCACTCAAATAGTAAATATCAATCTCAAGATCCGTTCTTGACAATTTTTATGACAGGGAAAGGTAACAACTTTTGAGTCTCTAATTAGTCATCTTGTTGTCGCTAATTGTTCTCGTCGTAACGAATTTAAAAGGTTAGTCTTTGAAATTTATGAACATATATTTACAAACAATATTATAATATGTAACATTTTTGAGAAAACCTAGATTTTATGAAGATAATTCAGGTGTAATTCAGATAATTCAGGGGCGGTGCCAAGAAATTTCAAGTACTGAGCTCTAGTTGACAGCATTTGTTTGCTTAAAAACACAAATTTGCAAAACACACTCAAATGGATCACTATTATACCATGATTTTATGACTACAGCAAGCAAGACTATGATTCATTGCTGCTAGCATGAGGTAGGAATCAGATGTTACAAAATTTTGAAATTATGCTCATAAAAGTTGCATAATAGTAGCATAGCCCTCCGGGCCCCGATATTTAAATTTAAAATTTCTGAATATTTATTTTATGATTCTCTTGCAAAATTACTTTGGGGAAACTATTAATAATGTATTAATTAGCATTATTGGGGCTTCCCTGCTCTGCTGAGAATAGAATTTTTACGACCTTTATATCATATCGACTTTGAATTGTTGACTCAGCAGTAGTACTGATTTCATTTTGTTTCATCTATAGCTTTTCGTTATGAAGAGTAAACAGTACTAATATCATAGCCCGATTAATTCATGATGATTAGTCTCATTTAAGTTTCGACAGGTTTCGGCTATACAATTTCTTTAATTTATTAATACAGCTTTCTTCAATTCAAATACCCTGACGACAAAATGTCAATTTCACTATTCTCTCTCACTGCTCTTTTGGTGGTTTTCAAGTTATATTTACCGTATGATAAGTTGTATTTGTGAAGGTGACTCCTTTCATAACCTAATTACTTTGTCTGCACCTTGCACATGCCACGTGTATAATGCAAAGTTATTTCACGCTTATAAGAGTTACTTAACCCTCTTTTGGGCCTACTGTACCATCAAACTCGATTCATCAAAACATTTATAGGGAATTAAAGGAGAGTGTTTCCAGGGAAGTGCCTGGTTACTTCACACAGACGTTGATAAGAGATTTATCTACTAATCGTGTCACTACACTCTCACATAGTATGCTGTTACCCTTCAATGAGTTAGATGTCTCTATGCAGACTAATAAAATTCTTCAACAAAATATTGACATTTGCAAACCATACTGGAATTCGAGCCTGTTGCGGCACAGATATGTAGCTTAAGGAGTGCCTGTCTTTCTAACACCTACGTAAAATCTCACGTTTTCTAGTTGTTTTGGGTAAATTTCTATAAATGCCTCATCTGCTTGCATGGGGGGAGCCTCATCTGCATGCATGGGGGAGCCTCATCTGCATGCATGGGGGGAGCTTCATCTTCTATAGATGTTCACAGCCTCTGGTGTAAATTTGTGGCGTAATGTAATGAACTGGTAGATTCTAGTGTGGTTTGTAAAATTCCAGCTCAAAAGACTAAGCAAAACGCACAAAGTTTCTTCTGAAATAGCAACATACTAAATACCAATCAAAGAAAAGCAAAATAAATGTATCAGGTTCTATTTGCAAATATAATTAAAGATACTTATGTTGAGTAGTATTAAGCCTGTCTTTGCAAGCTTTATACTACCATTTGTGAAATAATGATCTTTAATTCAATTCTGTTCTTTTGTATCTCTTCACCTGGCAAAATTTATATTTGTCTCTTTTCCGCTGTTGAAGCTACCTACAGGTTTAATGTGTTAACCACTTAGCTTCATAATACGAGGCTCAGCTTGGCCTCGTGCATGTGATTTCAGTCTCTAGTTCGGCTTTTATCGACTAAGCTACCAACCTTCTTCCTAGAAGTTTTTAACTGACGATCGTAATTTTGATGAGAAGTAGATTATTAATAGGGAATATTACCCCAGAAAAACGCTAGCGACAAGATCATTCAAATTCATGTCGTTATCGAACAATGCTTTCAACTTTAAATATGTTCATCCATCAAATATCTAGTTGCGTAAGACTGACAGTCAGAAAGGGGAACACCGGAAAGAATAACGAAGATTTCCAAACACTCTTACTGTTTCCAGTTTTGAATTTAGGATTTTACAATGAACTGCTAAGAATGTTGTTTCAGAGGTGTAAAGTTATTGAACACCATAGTGGTGGCTAGACATTTTTGAGGCTTTCCGATAATGACATAAGTGTAAAAAGCCACTCAAATTCTCCTAGAATGGAGAGTAGATTAAATAAGTCTTTTATTTCTTCTATGATAAGACAATGGCACAACAGAGGTTTTCCTTCAAAATCGTGTATGGTCAACCACCTGCTAAGAACATGATATTAAATTGTCAAGCTGAGGTTGTTCATCGAGAATCAAGTTATTGAAAATAACATTACGAAAACCCAATAAGCATTCAGATTAACAAAAACAAGAGCCGAATATTTGCTGACTGGTTGGGATCATGTGAGTAAGCGAAACAAATTGTTGATCGCTGACGGATATTTGTGTAAAAAGTGTTTGACATTTGCATGAGCATTTCAATCATCTTATCGTAGAGAACCAAGGAAAATGTTGAACGTGAATGTGTGAATCTCTTTCAGATATTAATCAATATATTAAATTCATTAACTGAACCAAAACACAATATCTTAGGAAACGTAGATTGCATGTTGACCAGCAAGATAAAGAAGTGACCCTACTAACAGCTGTCGATTTTCTCTTAATTTATTCCATAGCTGTAAGCTAAAGCAATCAGACCAACAACACTGAATTGCTATCTTTTCACAGTTTAATAACCACTGCTAAGCTTAAAATTTGAATAATCCAATACGAAAACAAATGAACAATTAATTGTAGACGATAATTGTAGATGAGTTGCAGTCGAAAGTGTTATGGATTAGGTAGAGTTTGTTTGTCGGTTTGTTTTAGAAATTCAAAAGATTATGGCCGAATTGCAACAAAATCGTCAGTTGAACATGTCAGAAAAGTCAAATATCAGCTTTTGTTGGTGATTTGAATCACTTCTTGGATTGGGGAGTTAATGACAAAGGGCTTTACACGACATTGTAGATTATATCTAAAGCAAAAGGCAATTTCAAAAGGTAACATGTACTACCAGTGTCGGTAGGCCAGACGTTTTTGATCGCCGCCATTAACGAGTGTGAATTCTCTAATAACTTCAGAACTACCATACTCATAAGCGTAATCTTGGTTAAAGGTACGCTTTCAGGGTCAAGGATATAAAATATGATATATCATCTATCCTGATGATTAAAATATAGTCTTAGTCTTAATGGGATCATTGTTATTAACTGGTTGGGTTTTCTTGACCTTTTCTATGTCTATTTCCTAGTCCCTGTAGCAAGGTTTCTGAAAGAAGCTCTAGTAATTAAGACAGACGATGGAATATGATATCTCATAAAGTTAGCAAATCATCACAGCATAGTTTTGTTTAATTTCATTTCAAACAAACAAGGTCAAAATTGCCTTTTATTAATGCTTACAACATCTTGAACCATATAAAATCTATCAATAATGTAATAAAGAATGAGCATTATCACAGCAATTTTAATGAAAGGGAGCTAAGAGGCATCGAATCTCTAACCTTTCAAAAGAAATCACAAATAAATATTGCATACATTAACGATCACTCTAGCATATTGTCAACTGTTGGGACATTACAGCTCTAAACTGAAGGAAATATTTTGCATCTATGACACAGATTTTAAAACATCTCAGCATACATATAGTAAATACAATTGTAACAACTTGAAAACTATCCCGCAAACGCCCTTCTAGTTTTATATCGGGGAAGTGGACCCCAGTGGTTTTACATACGGAATGTATTACTAGTCCATTAAACGTATTGTTAACTGTCAAAACGCGATCTTTGCATATAAATACAAGAATTATTCAGGAACTGTATATATTCTCATGAGTGATTAATTTTGCTTGTTTTCTTAATACTCAGCTTAAATTTTAGATTCAAATGAGTGTACATGAGACCTGATTCTCTAAATTTTAGCATAAATTTTTTGAAACCAAAATATCAAAACTTGTCTTTAAAAAACGGCAATCAAAATTTACATAACTTGCTAAAATATTTTACCCCAAATATCTTATGGAGATTCCTGTATATAAAACCACTGTTCCCCCTTCCTCCAAGTTCTATTGTTTTGATCAAGGTCTTGATGGCGTATTTGATTTCTGTATAGTCATTAGGACAATAGATTAGTCATTAGGACAATAGATTTCACGTCGGTTGTATGAAGAAAATCACGTTGTAAAATATATTGAAAACGGAATATGCAGAATACCAATCTATTCACGTCAACTATGAAGATGATTTCTAGACCCGTTCATGCTGAGCATTGTTCACAGAGATCATCTGTTAACTGTATTGCAATTAGCACTTGTGGAACTAATTGGCCAACAGGAGTGTTCAATCCAACTGACCAATCATTAAAACAAGGACAATTTCTGACTTCCGACAGCTTTAATATATGGCACGCAATTTGCCACGTGCAGTTTTAGTTAATCAATGGAACTTGCCTAGAGAGCTGCGAGGTTTACTCTAGCTCTGGGCTTACTAATCAACGACGAATCATTCTGATCATCAGTGTCTTAAATAAATCGAGATGAGCTTAGGTGATGTTCACCATGAATAGACTAAAATGATAAAATGAATCAATTATTGGTACTAAAGAGCTTTGGTATTGCAAAGAGTGAAAAATAGGTACAAATGAATTTAACGAGTCGCCAAAAGATATGCAGATTCGATTAAATTATACATGGCTGGACTAAAACATATCCTCGAAGAATGTACTACAGTGAAAATGGTGTGTGACAATTGTACTTTATCAAGGTTGCCTATGATATTATGGCACGTAACTGGTCATATCACATTATCCTATCTAATATGGCATTTTAACTTCAGCAGTCTCTTCGTGATACGATACTTGAAAATCACCTTGAATTTCTGGGATATTGCACCGAAAATATACTTAAAAGCTTTTTACCTCTGACACATCTGGGTTATAAATCTTTGAAAGATATCTATGACACCGAACTTTTATACAAGTGACATAGTTCGAAACTAGTCGATCAGGGAAAGAGAGGAAAAGAGAATGAAAATGCAAAGCATTTTTGAAATAGTCTAATTGAAAAACGAGTCCTTCTACCTACAGAGTGCTGTTTTTCTTGTTGCGTAGACGTACTCCAATACACTTCGATACAAAAACGATCTTGCTATACTAATTGTGAATTAGTTTGAAATAGCTAGCATGCTAAAAAGTACAGGAATAAACACAATTGATCCGATAAATGAAACAAGGAAGCGTTGTAACATTAAGATGAATTGTAATGTAGGATGTAGGTGACAGAAAATACTTTAAGTTATGGTTAATACTTGAACAATCATTTTGTGTTGCAAGACTTGAAAATTACTTTAAAAATATGCGGCATTGCGCTAAAAACATACTTAAAAGCCTTTTTTCTTTTGACACTCTTCAGAGTATCAAACGTCAGAATGGAAAGTATATGTATATGGCAACCTATTTATACGAAACATGTATCAAAACTAGCCTATCAAAAACAAGAAAGGAAAATAAGAGAGAGAAATGAAAAAACAAAACATTAGTGGAAAAGTCCAAGTGAAAAAACGAACTCTTTCTGCCTACAGAGTACTGGTTTTATTGTTTTAATGTAGACAGACTCCAATACACTTAGATGAAAGGACGATCTAGCTGTGTCAATTATCCGAAAATTCTCCTCCTTATACATCTTGGCGCATTCTGAATTTTCTAGTAAGTGTTAGCCTGAATCTTTCACAACTAGAAAGATCTTGCCATCCATTCACAAGGATTGTGTACCTACCACACAAAAAACCTTAGTAGCATACTAATTTCTGTGCCGATACAAAGTTCGGTATGTAGGTCACACTTTTCGATGATTGGGTGACAGGATGAAACAACATGTTCCAGCCACTGTACGCCAAGCATCAATTCCTCCTAGAGAACAGCCATCTCGCGCTAGCAAATCGAAAACGACTGCCAAAGCATGTGATTCTCCCATAGGGCAACATTTACTAGAAAATATACTAAAAAACAAGAAAGCCAGTACTCTATAGGCAGTAAGACTTCGTCTTGTCACTTGGACTCTTCTAACAATGTTTTGTTTCTTTATTTTCTCTTTCTTTGTTTCCTTTTTTATTTGTGATTGGCTGGTTTTGATGCATGTTTCGTACAAACAGGTTGCCATATACATATGCTTTCCTTTCTGACGATTCATACTCTGAATAGTGTCAGACGAAAATAGCTTTTAAGTATATTTTCATCGCAATGTCGCAAGTTTTCAAGGCGATTTTATGGTTAATACTGCCCGTGATGGTAAAAAATTTACATGATGATTAATAATTCACTTATTGATGAATACTTTACGTGCATGTAAATAATTTTCGTGATGGTCACTTGAAGTAATTAGATTGTTTGGAGATAGACCAAGTGAATTTAATGAAAGGATGGAAATTTTTGACGTAAGGAAGGAAGCATTCAAGTTCAGGTATTAGGTACTGCGGGGCCCGGAGCCGAAATCATCTACGGAGCCCTTTTTTGAAATTTTTTTGTTAGGTGCTGGACCCCTTCTGGGTTATCAAAGCGCAGGGCCTGGTGCCATGCCCCCCCTAAAACTGCCACTGATGGTAGCGCCAGTAATATGTCAATGTATCGTTGCAAAGTTCCTTTATGTTTTCGTCGTGCATTTCTTATTTGTTCCTCTAAGTATCCTACGAACAGATATGCATGATTGACGAAGAACATTCTCTCCCATTCCTCCACCTTACTCTAACCACGACCAACAGACATATTACTACATCCATCTACTAAAAAACCTACTGACTCACACATTTACGTTCAGTACGACTCTTCTCATCCCCCAAGCAACTAAAAAAGCCAGTCCTTACTCTAAACTGGTACAACTGCATCGCATCTGCTGCGATGATTTTGAGTCTCGACACAGAGAGGATAACAATTGCCAATTTTTCCAGTCCAGAGGTTATCCACAAGACATACTCAGCTGGGACAAATCCCGTGCTCTCACTCGTACATGGGTTGATGCCATGGCTCCTAATCCCATCAGACAGCGAACTAACTCACACGTCCCACTAGTCATGACTTATCATCCCCTCAAACATCCAGTCACAAACCCCTTAGTGAAAAGTCACTGTATACTACATTCCGATCCTCTGACGGCATGTCTCTTCCCCGAGCCACTCATGATACCTTGTAGACCTGACAAAACACTACGTTATCACCTCATCCACAACACCATGCAGAATAATCCCACTTCTACATGATCACTCATGCTAACTGGCACACCCCCATGCCATAGACCGCGTTGTAAAACGTGCACTTTCTTATAAACTACATCATCCATCACAGGACCCAATGGCACTGTTTATGTTCATCACAACTATCGATGTACCAGGATAAACTTAGTGTACATCATCAAGTGCACAAAAAGTGACCTTTTGCTCTTAGAAGAAATGAAGGGCTCATTTTCTGAGCGTCTCCATGAACACCTGGACGACATACGCCACCATCGTGATACACCTGTAACATTACATTTTTGCGAGGCCAACCACGATATCACAACTGACCATAAGTGCACTGTCGTTCGTCACAACACCAGAGACCACCACCATAGATTCACTACTGAGAAACGCCTCATCAAGGCTTTAGGGACACCTTTACCCTCACGGACTAACCTTAGACTTTGACTTCCGTTACCTACCATAGGAACATCTGCTTCCTTTCTCTACGATTTCTAAATTTTCCATCTATAAATATATTTTCTTAAATCCCATTTTTCCTTCTATCTGTGTCTTTCCTTATACCTATTCTTGCCATTGTTGCTGTCCTTTGTCTCCATTGTAATTGTTTCTCCTGTACTCCCTTGGTCCCAGTATCATATATGTATATGTATACATTTATATATATCACCTTGAAAGTATTTGTAACATTGTGCTATTCCTATAAGATACTATATACGTATACTTTCCTTTCTGACGATTCATGCTCTGAGGAGTGACAGTGGAAAAAAAGCTTTTAAATATGTTTTTAGCGCAATTTCGCAAATTTTCAAGGCGATTTTCATGTATTGTACCACAAAAAGAGCCGACCGAGCTCGAACTGGTTACCCTCAAACTCAAAAGCCAACACTCAAACCTCCGTGCCATCACAGCACAAAGGATTTGGTATTACGAGACGAAACCCAGCGGTGGGTAAGGGGAAATTCATTAATTTTTTCTGTGTTCCGGCTTAATCCTTCATCGGTGTCGTATATATCCAGTATCCAACACTAGCTGCACTAATTTTGGTAATGCTCCACTCTTGACAAATATATCAAAAGCACTGTGTCTGTTGAGATTGGACTTACATTTCACAGGAATATTGCAGATATGAGATATAATGAGCTGTGGAAAACTAACTCCAAACCCACCCATATTCTATGCTCCAATAGGTCCACTATGTTTGAGACATAGAAGCGCAATACGAATATACGTGAGCAGTTGTTTACAAGGCTATTGCAAGGGCAGATAACAGATACTACAACGAGTACTTGACTGGAAACGCTGCGACATTAAAGTGTTATACTGTAATCAAGGTTAGTTTTGAAATGGAATAGAAAGTTGACTTCCGGTTGTGGATTAATCTCGTTTTGCATCAGGTGTTTTACACAGAAACTCCAGCGATCTCTGATGTGCTGTCCTCTGGAGCAAAAATTTGTTTAGTAACATTTTTGAAAGATGGCTGCTGGAAATCCCTGCTAAAACCTCGATTAATGACCATAATTTTGCTAAAAACTTTCTGCTAACAACTCGATTAATGAGCATAATTTTGCAGCCGGGAAGAGGTGGACGACGACGGCAGAAGTATAGAAAAATATTTAAGACAAGGAAGATCCACTTAGGCAAAGGGCAAGTAGCATTTGGTCAAAGAACTCAAATTGCATGATGCAGAATATTTTTTTCCAGAAGAACAAGCTTTGTACCACGATAAAAAGGCTAAAAACCTTGCAATGGAAAGCATTGATATTCTCAAGTAACTCAAAACGTTTGTACTCTTAAAGTATAAAATATTAATCATTGTTTTGACATTACATGAGAGCAAAGTTTCCTCAGCGATGTTTCTCGTTTCTGCTGTTATTTCTGCTGCTATTGTTGGCTCGAGTTTTGGCCATGAATGTCTCGTGACGCTCTTCCAGAATTCTAATTGTCTTGCGCCTTTCTTCGCAGCAGAAAAGTCAAATCCATCCGTACTCAAATACTCGCCGCCGTGAATGAAGAATGAACCAAGAATGAACTCAAGCGTGACTATTGCAGAACGCATGCGTATCCTCGAAAAAAGTCTCTTCGTGTCAAAAATTTTTTCACCTTGTGGAAAACAGGCTTTATTCATTGAAATGCAGGAAACAGCCAAGCTCAGATTATTTTATAACCAATATTTACCATACATTCAATTCTGCCTTGGAAGAGTTAAAAGCAAGGTTTAATGACAACTTATCATTGCCAAGGGTCAATGGGCGTGGATAGGATGAAAATAGCAGATTTCAATTCTTTTTGGAAGGCTATAGAGGATTCTCACAATCATCGAGGAAGATGGTCTTGAGAGGAAATTTACAGATTAAGTTATAGCTTAAAGCAAGGATGAAATCTTGCACCAAAAACGTCTTCCAGATTCTCGCAAGTAGGTCTAATTCAAGAACCCCTTTAACGCAATTTAGGGCTAAAAGGTATTAATATACGGCTAAGAAAAACCGGCTGCAAAAGATTTTGATTGCGAAGCATATACTAAGATGGAATTAAGTAAAGGTAGCCAGTAGTGATTTGATCTTTGCTACTCTTGAATTAGACTTTCCTTACAAATACACTTTGTGCTGGTTATCGGTTTCTTCAGATTGTGATTGTTGTATGATCAAACCCCACATTGAATTCGTTTGTTCTAGGATTCTAGGTCTTCTTCTTTGTTCTTCTCTCAGCCTGGCCCGCTACTAGTGTCAGATAGCCTTTATATACGTTTCCACTCTTGACGATTTTGTGCCACTTGCATCCATTTACGTTCTGCCTTTTGCTCGATATCACCTCTTCATCTACGATTCGGTCTTACTCTCGTTCTCCTTCTGTCCCTCGGCGTCCATTCTGTTGTCTTCCTGGTCCATTTGTTGATGTCCATTCGGGCGACATGTCCTGTCCACTGCCCTTTAGCTTTTTCCGCTTTCCAGACTATATCTTCCACCTTTGTCCATGCTATTATATTTTCATTTCTAATCTTATTTTATCGTGGTTCCAAGCATTGCTCTTTCCATGCTGCGTTGGGCTACGGCCAATTTATGTTTTTTAAATTTTTCGTTAGTGACCATGTTTCTGCTGCACATGTCATCAATGGTAATATAACTGTATCCATGATCTTCTTCTTCAGACACATAGGTATTTTCTGATCTTTTAAGAAGAAGCTGTACTGACCAAATCGTTTCCAGCCTGCAGTTATTCTTCCATCGATTTCTCTAGCCATCTCATTTTCTGGTGTTAGCAATCTTCCCAAGTACTTGTATTCCTCGACCTCTTGGAGCCGTTCACTATCTATAGATATTCCATTCCTTCCCTTTTTCTCGCCACTTCATTGCACATGATCTTTGTCTTTCTTTTATTCATCCTCATGCCCTCTTTCTTTCCCTCTTTATTCAAGTCACTTAGCAGTCTTCATAGTTGTACTTCAGATTCTGTAAACAAGATGATATCATCTGCAAATCTCAAATTGTTAAGACATTCTCATAGTCCACAAAGGCCATATAAATGGGTATCTTATATTGGTTTGTTTTCTCTAGTATTTGTACCACAGAATGCAAATTGTCTATGGTGGACTGACCTTAACGGTATGCAGTTTTTTATGGTGGTTGCTGCTCATTTAGGGTTCTGTTTAGTCGCTTTTTCAAGATTTTCATGAAATGTTTGTACACCTTGGACAGCAAAATGATGAATCTATAGTTTGCTAGGCCTTTCGGATCTCCTTCTTAAAAATTAGCGTAACAATGGCGTTTTTCCACTTCTTTGGTATCTGCTCGTCTATCAACGCTTTCTTAAATAGCTCTTTCAGTTTGTCCTGAACGATTTCTCCTCCAGTTATCAGCTTTTCCACTACAACTTGATCTTCTCCTGACGCCTTATTGTTCTTCATATTTTTCATTGCCTTTTCAATTCCACAAACTATGATTGTTGGTGCTTTCTCTGATACTACTTTTATTACGTTTTGGGCCGCATCTTTGTACAGACTCTCATAGAACTCTGCACACCTCTCGATAATCCTCTCTCTGTTGGTGGTGATAGTCCTGTCTTCTTCTTTCAGTGCTGGTATCAAAACCTTGCGACCTTGTTTGTTATTTGGTTTGTGAGGCCATTTCTGCTTTCTATCGCTGCCTTCATTTTAATTGTATTGTGTTCCCTGAGGTCTGCTCTCATCTCTTTCTGATGGTCTTACACAATTCAGAGTACTCTACTTTTTCTCGGGTGTTTAAATCTCTGCTTGCCATTTTCCATCTTTCTTTCATTAGCTCTTTGGTTTCGGGTTTCAGTTTCTCCTCGTGATTCTTCTCTTCTTTCCCAGCTACTTCCAGCATGCACTTTTTGATGGTTTCTGTGAAGCTTTGTCTCATCCCATCTACCTTTTCTTCTTTCGATAGCATCTCAAAGTGATTTTGTATCTTCAGCTGGAATTTATTTTCTTTCTGCTTTAAAGCCTCAATGTTAACTTTGATTGTTTTTGGATTTTTAGAAATAGCTTTGAATTTTTATGCTAATATGATGTTGAGGAGCAGAACTGCAGTGGACAGTCCGTTAGTTTGTGTCGTATTTCTTCGTGTAGGATAACAAAAATCAGAGGGGCTGAGACTGCACAACCTATGATCCACTGAGCGGAATATATGTGACATAGGAATGAAAATAGACAAATTCAAAAAGAAGAGGAAAGCTCTAAAAGCTGATTTGAATCAAATTTGAAATATGCAGACCATCAGGATACCGATTATAGACAATTAAAGCAATGGTTTAAGAGCTTTAACGAAAATTTTGGAAGCCTTCAAGCTATAGCCGAACAGATTCTAGATGAAATAATTCACAATGGTATGGAGGATTCGAAGTGTGAAGCTGAGATGCCAACGATGTTCGGGAAAGGTTTACCCAAATTCGAGTTAAGGAGGTTTAAAAATGCAGAAATATGTCTATTTATACCCAGAGTAGCATTAGTAGCATGTGAAACAAACGCCGCCAAGGGACTTAACTTTATCAAAGTTTCTGTTGCCTACCTCTTGGGATATTTTTTATAATTGTATTACATGAGTGACATAGCTGCATTACAGGGAGTTGATAAGACTCGCAAAATATTGATATCTTACTAGCAATAGTTTGAGTGGCAAATGTATTTCTTTTAATTTCCGATATTTGCATTAACCATAATTATTGAGAAGTGAAAACAATCATTGTTTCTGCAATGTTTTTTTCCAGAGAGAATGTGCTATGATTTATAAAGTTAATTGCTGAAACAAGTAACTTAACAATTGCATTGTTAGGTAATAGAACAATGCCGAATACAGACAATGATAATTTTTTGCTGCTATAGCCTATACTACACGGGGACTACTATAATGCCCCATGAGGCTTGTGGCAATACACAGAGAGTAAGCAGATTAAGCTATAAGTTGCAAGAAAGAATACTGGAGTAATGATTGCAAGGAGGCAGGCAATAATTAAAATGTTTTCCTAAAGTTAGTAATTTATGAGGTAAGGTATTGTTATTAAATATGAAAGCCTGAAGCTTAACCTTGCTCACAGTGGTGCTAAATCTAAGTCAGCCCAAACAACATTTGGTGCTGAAAATATAACTGCAAATTAACAATAGGGAGCTTTATGCATTTTAAAGTATGACTTGAATAATTGGTTAATTAGCTGCCATTGGCTATGTGCAGACTCTAAGCAACGTGGTATAAGAAGAAAGACTATGCAGGAACAGTCCTAAGGCCTCAGTAAGAGAAAAATGAACATACCCCAAGATAAGTGAGGGCCAAATTACTAAATCTGGAGCTGAAAGATTTCTCAGGGAATGTAACTGAGTGGCAGGAATTCTGGGATGCATTTCGGTCTCTACATGCTGATTGAGAGCAGACAAATGTGAACAAGTTTAAATACCTTCATAGCCTTCTTGAAGAGCTAGCAAGAGTGTAATTTCAAGACTTTCCCTGTCTGATGCAGGCTATAAGACAGTCATAGACATTTTATAAAACGTGACGACAAACTATCCTTACTTTAAAGAGCACATATTGATAAAATCTTGAAGATAAAACCGATTTCCAGTGATATACAATTTAATTGTTTACATTATGTGCATGGCAAGAAAGGATCATATTTGAACAGTCATTTTATGATACAAAACTTGAAAATTGCCTGGAACATTTGCGACATTGCCCTAAAAACAAACTTAAAAACTCTTTTAGTCTGACACTCTTCAAAGTATGAATCGGTTGAAAAGAAACAAGACCGACACTAATTTGTTAACAACAGTTTACCGAAAAGCACCTTTTACTGGTAAGTATATTCTTTGGAATTCTTTTTCTCCAAAAACGAGGAAACTCGACATCAGCAGAACACTTGCCCATAGAGCACTTTGTATCTGTTCAA
Source organism: Chironex yamaguchii (assembly GCA_024741275.1). Taxonomy (NCBI): domain Eukaryota; kingdom Metazoa; phylum Cnidaria; class Cubozoa; order Chirodropida; family Chirodropidae; genus Chironex; species Chironex yamaguchii. The sequence goes on along the minus strand of JANTCA010082706.1, from coordinate 39 downwards.
AATCTAAATTAAATTCGGAACTAGGGAAAATAAAATCTA
>JANTCA010082695.1:0-14404 GCA_024741275.1 Chironex yamaguchii | reverse complement strand
GCAGAAACCAAAGAACAACATCGTATTACACAAAATGTTTCACATTTCAAGCAGGTTCCAGACGTGATTGAAATAGATTATAGTAGCAAAGATGAGCGTGGTAAAGAACCTGAACTAGAGTGTGATTATCGGAGATCAAACAGAACAAGAAGAGCACCACTGAGGACATGGACTTTCATATTAATATTTAGGAACATTTACTTTTCTATATTCATGTTTTGTTGTGTTGTTAAAAAAACGGGTGATGTAGTAATGTAGTGAACACAGGTGTTAGAGGGAGTTGAACTGTAGATACAAAAATTACGGATTTTGCGATAGTACAAAGAAACTATTTTTGTCCGTATTATTGCAACTCACAAAGTTTATAATGGTAAAGTTAGTTCAAAATCTGAGAGCAGACAGAGTTTGCTTTATAACTAACTCTCAATTATGTAACAAGTTAGCCTCAAATTTGCAACATACATTTTCATCGCTTTACTTTATTGCAAAATTCTGGCGCTTACAATTTTGTTTACGTTGAGGAAAATGGCGTTGCTCAATTCATTAAGTTCAAGATAATGACTTTAATTCAAGACTAGCTTCGTTTTCTACGCCAATCTCAGCTAACACCCGGAAGAATCCTTACATTCAAAACAGGCGTAATTTAAAACACACGAGAGTTTGTTTCCTGAAGAAAAAGTTACTCATTAAACATTCATGAATACGGTATTGCATATGTATTGCCACACATTTCTTTTACAGCTTCAACCTTTCTGACAATGTTTTATCCATTAACTTCAAAAATGCACTATCGCCCTTGTTACAATAAAACGCATCTACGTATTGAATATTACTTTTTAAAAAGCCTAGGATAGGTCTTAACATCTGGAGCATGTGTTCAGGAAATGAAATCATCTAAGTAGCTACCTGCAAGGTAGATAACCGATTTCGTAGTAGCCTTGGGCACTTCAAATCCACGTGTTCAGCGCCTTCCTCTCTCCAGCGTAAATAGACTATCCATTAAATTAATTGAAAACCACGTCAAAACAGGTGGAAAAGGCGTGCACACGAAAATGAATAATCTATGCCTAGTAATGACTTATGAAAAGTAAAGGATTTGCAAGAGTACAAAAGAAAAAGCACTGGTTATGAGCAGTCAGCCATGTTTGATGGAAACTGACAATCTAAGTTTCCTTGATTAATTGCATGTTTTTGAGCTGTTCACAAATGAACACAGATTTGACCTGAGCTGAAGAAGATTTGGCACGTAACCCAACGTCTTGCGAATTTATTGCAGTGTGACAGACAGAGAAACTGTTAATGTTTCCACAGAAACGTAATCACTAATGTTGTGAGATGCTGTCATAAGAAAACATTGCAATGGAGTTCAGCTGCATAACAGAAAGAAACAGCAGTAATTGGAGTAGTCACATTTGACAAACAGGTACTTAAAAGTTATTACCTACACTTATCATAGGATGAAGTTATGAATTAAAGTAAGTGACCACATTTTCTTCCAAAGAACTCTGTCTTAAATTATACTATAGCAGAATGCCGTCCCGAATACTGACAAATATACTTTGTGTATAATAAAGGTATCCACATGCAAGCGTTTGTCTAAAGGTATACTACAGCACAATGCCGTCCAAACTACTACTAAAAATACTTTGTGTGTAATAAACGTAAGCATATCAAAATGCTTGTCCTGATTCATACAATAGCAGAATGCCGTCGTAAATATTACTTAATACAATTTGTCTGTAATAGAAGTAACCACACACAAGCGTCTGCCTTGAAATATAATAGAGCAGAATGCTGTCCCGAAAACTACTAAACATAACATGTCTGCAATGAGGGTGACTGTATGCAAGCGTTTGTCTAAAGGTATACTACAGCACAATGCCATACCAACTACTACTAAATATACGTTGTGTGTAATAAACGTAAGCATATCAAAATGCTTGTCCTGATTTATACAATAGCAGAATGCCGTTGAGAATACTACAAAATATACTTCGCCTCTAATAAATGTAACCATATGAAAGTGTTTGTTTTGAATTATACTATAGTAGAATGCCTTCTGAAATACTACTAAAGATGCTTTGACGTTAATAAAAGTAAAATACGAAAATGTTTCTACTGAATTATACTATAGCAGAATTCAGTTCCAGATGGTACGAAATATACTTGGGTCTGCAATAAAAATAACCATATGAAAGTGTTTGTTTTGAGTTATACTATAGGAGAATGCCTTCTGAAATACTACTAAAGATATTTTGATGTTAATAAAAGTAAAATACGAAAATATTTCTACTGAATTATACTACAACAGAATTCAGTTCCAGATGGTACGAAATGTACTTGGGTCTGCAATAAAAATAACCATAAGGATTAATTAATTGTCCTTAATTATGCTATCGCATAATGCCGTGCCAATTACTACTAAAGATGCTTTGACAGTAATGAAAGTAAAATACGGAAATGTTTCTTCTGAATTATACTATAGCAGAATTCAGTTCCACATGGTACGAAGTATTCTTGGTCTGTAATAAATGTAACCATTTGAAAGTGTTTGTTTTGAATTATACGATAGGAGAATGCTGTACCAACTACTACTAAGTATACTTTGCCTATAATAAAGGTAACCATAAGGATTTGTTTGTACTGAATATTGCTATTCCATAATGCCGTCCCGAGTGCTACTAATTATACTTTGTCGGCAGTAAATGTAACCGTATGAAATTGTTTGTCTCGAATTATACTATGGCAGAATGCCGAACCAAAAACTACTAAAAATATTTTGTCCGTAATAAAGGTAACCATATGCAAGCGTCTGTCATAAATTATACTATAGCATAATGCCGTGCCAACTACTGCTACTACATAAACTGTAATGATGGTAACCATATGAAAGTGTTTGTCCTAAATTTTGCTAGGGTAGAATGCCCTCCAAGTAAATCATATATACTTTGTCTGTAATAAGGGTAACAACAGGCGTGCATCTGTAAGATGCATCGTGCATCTGTAACAATCTATACCTCTGTAAAGTGCCATACGAAGAACTACCAGAATTACAGAATCGAGCAAAGGTACATGTCATTCATGTTTCCTTCCGAGAAAGGAGCAGTGTTACACTTCGTTTAGATGACGATTGGTAGGTGTCTGTTGTGATCCGTACAAAAGTTAGTTTGTGTATCATGTTTGAATGATATGAAGGCTCTCTGTCCTAAACTATACTGTGCTCTAATGTCATCGGGAAAATGTCTCAGATGTTATTCGCTCTACACTATAGTTAGCGATGTTCCTTATGAACTTTAGTATAGAAGAACGCCATCCAATTAATCAGATGTAGTACCTTTTCTGTAACATATACAATGTCCTGCAGTGGTCTATCCTAAACTGAGGTGTGGATGAATGCCATCTGACAGACTATAGGTAGGTTTCTAGCATACGCTATCCAACGGTCCGGTGCCAACTGCCAAAATACCAGTAGAACAATGAATGTCTTAAATGAAACAATACGTTGATGTCTAATCTGCACTTTACTGTTGTATAATTTCATCCGAGGAAGTACTACTAGTACATTATCTACAACATAACTACCAACTGTTAGGTGCCTACTTTAATTATGCAGATGACGGATCATGTTTGACAAAATACTAGTCGTACGTTGCCCACGTACGTGGAAACAATAGGTAGATGTTTATATCCGGACCTATACTGTGAATGTCACTGTCTTGATGTCATGTTGCTCACCATATGGCTATCTGTCAGCTGTCTATTTTAAACTATATCATTGCAGTGCCGCATTGTATAAACAATCCGTTGTACTTGTTGTTCTCTTTCATATAGGCATGAATTGGGACAACTCTCTGCATAACTATACTTAGAAAGAAACATCAAATATAAAATGTTGCGAAGAAAAGTTACATGATATAGTCATATGACATGGTTGCAAAACATAGATGCATGACATAGTTATATTACATAGTTGCATGACATGGCTACACCACCTGGTTACATGATATGGTCACATAACATGATTACACGACATAGTTTGCATGACATGCTTACATGACACGCTTACAGGACATGGTTACATGACATTGTTAAATGACATGATCATATGAAATGGTTACATGACACATCTATATGATATAGTTACAAGACATAGCTACATTACATGATTATATGATTTTGTCATGTGACATGGTTACATGCCACTGTTACATGGTTACATGACATGCTATAATTACATAGTTACATGACATGCTTACATGACATGGTATTATTACATAGTTACATGACATGGTTACATGACATGCTATTATTACATAGCTATATGACATGCTTAGATGATATGCTTATATCACATGCTTACATGACATGCTTACATGACATGCTTACACGACACTGTTGCATGACTTGGTTCCATTACATGATTACATGACATGCTTTCATTACATAGTTACATGACATATTTATATGACATAGTTTCCTGACACTTTTACATGACTTGGTCCTACGACATGGTTGCATGACACGGTTGCATGGCATGGTTATATGACATTGTAAAATGACAAGGTTTCGTTACATGACTGCACATCATGTCATCATGGTTTCATTATTTGTTAACTTTACATGGTTACATTATATGCCTACACAAGATGGTTCTGTGACATGGTTACGTGACTTGTTTGATGTGTTTACTGATCCAAAGCTAGATAAAGTAAAACTAATTTAAAGAATGGTTAACCATACAGCATCTTTTTGGACTTGAACTTAAACATATTCCAACCATTCTTATCGAAAATTGCTACCATAAAAAAGCGACTTTTTAAGGTAATTTCATGCATCGTTTAATTCAGACTCGAGATTGGTCAAAAAAGAGCTAATGAGCAAGGCCATTGGCAGCATTAGCTACTTTTAGTCTGCATGTACTTGATGGTTTGCCATCAACTCAAAATGGTGTACAGCTTTCTTTAATTTACATTTATATTGCGCTGTAAAGCCAGGTTCATAGGCTACACTTTCTAAAGTTTAATTGACAGAAACAAGCAACTTGTTCATAGAAACGTTTGGATATGTTTTGTCAACATCCTCTAGCAACCGTTGTGAACATGTAAGCCTAGTACTAGGCTCTCAACATTATGACGGGGCTATTGAAAAAATCTGCTATACCTGGGTCTCCGAGTATGATGATGACCTTTTTACATTTGGTACATAACCTAGGTCCACATTATATCTGAGGGTATAGGAGGCGGTTTATACTAAAGAGCATTAACCAAGCTTTTTTAGACAGAAGGAGTTTGTAGCTTCATTCGGAACTTTTTATCTACAGGCCTTTATTTAAATAAGAAACATGAAATTTAAGCTTGGCCTGACTGGGTTTTTTGACACAGTTGCATTTTCAGCCTTCAATATTTCTTAAATATTTCCTAAAAATAGCTCACTTAAATTTTTGATTTAGAGACAGGTGAGGAAATGACTGTTATTGAGTATCTTGAGCTAAACTGATTTTTTTGAGTATTTCGTAGAGTGTTTCTACCTGTCCTTTTAGCATTTTCTCTTTCAAAGTTTTAAGACTTTATAAGTCTTTGTTGTTAAAGAAATGACGTTCAACAGAAGTTCAGTCTCTCCACATTTCTTAAAATATTCTTACTTCTTCTACCAGATTTGAGGTTTGTGTTTCTTATACAAATATTTCTTATGTAATAAACGTGTAGTCTTTGACTGCTCAGAATTGTAACTTTTCCCTCTTCTTTTGATCATAAAATACCTTAATAGAGTTTTTATAGCTTTACAAAAAGACTGACGCTTTTGCTACTGAACTAGAAAGTTCAGTATGAAAGGTTAAAGAACACCTTGTCATTAAACCCCGATAGTCCACTCACCTAATGAAAAGCAAGACTTACAGCCGTGAGACCCTGGTTCGAAGTACCAGTGATCACAATCATGACTTTACTTCTGTTTATTAAGCGAGAGTATCATGTCTGCTTCTATACGTCTCTAGTACAAACGGTGATGAATGGATGCCTTATAGGCGCAAATTACATGTCGCATGTAAGTGTATATGCTGATAGACTTAAATGAGTAGACGATGGGGCTTCTTTGGTCTTTGCCACTAAACATTGAAACTCAGTAGTACGATCGTCAAGACTGCGGTCATTTAAATCAGCTTGAAGTTTCGGTAATCACAATCATAACTTTTTTTATGTCCAAAGACAATTACCCTACTTTATCATGCGTTCGGACACGTTACATGTGTTCATTTAGCATTTCACAATCGTCTTTCTGTTGAATTCATGAGCATTGCTGCTTTTCTTTAACAAAATAGAAAATATTAAAGATGAATTTTTTTCTCTTTAAGATATTGGATTTCAAACTAAACTAAAGACTTCCTAAAGCTTCAAGATACCATGGTGAATTGCATTGAAGGATCCTCTTTTGCTAATTTAAGTGCATCTTCAAACGCATCATGCAATGGCACTTTAAACGGAACGAGGGCAGGAACATTGCTTTCCGAGGATCCCGTCTCCAAATGGGGCGTGCTTATGCTGGTCCAGATATGTTGCTATGTCTTAATAGCGGTAGTAGGCTCCCTTGGAAATATACTTACCATCATTGTTTTACTGAAACCACAAAACCGGAGCAAGACCAGTTCAATACTTCTTCTTAATCTCGCAGTCTGTGACGTATGCATTGCTGCCATCGGAATACCGCTTGACCTTGGAGAGCTGGTGCCTGGGAATTGGTATTACGGAAAAGCTTTGTGCAGTGTCATCTATCCATTTCAAACCAGTTTACCTATGATATCCAGTTGGACACTTATGTTTATGTTAGCAGAGAGAAATATGATATTCTCTAGGCATATTACAACTGGCCTCAGAGCTCGTGCTGTTCGTTGTTTGGCATTACTGACATGGATTTTACCACTAGGTCTTGTAGTACCTTACGGCTTCCAACTTTCCCTTTTACCGGGTAAAACTGTTGGGACATATCAATGCACAGAGAACTGGCCTCGCCCGTTGGATAGACAGATTTACACGATAGCATTATTTGTAACAGAATATCTCATTCCAATTGTAGCCATAACACTATTTGTTGGTAACATTGGCTCATATTTAAGAACAGAACGGAAAAGTGTTCGAAGTAATGTCCTCGGTTTAGATAAACGAACAAGTAAAAGGCGACTGCGTACAAATATCAGGCTAACAATGATATTTATTGTTATAGTCACCTTGTATGCCGCCCTGAAGCTACCAAATAATGTGTTTTGGCTTTGGGTGGAGTTTGGGGGTGGCGGGAACTCGCATCATTTTGATACGATTTGGACATCGGTTGCTTTGTCCTCGTACTCAACCAGCATGACGAATCCCTTCGTGCTTGGAGCAATGAGTGCCGACTTCCGTAAAGAGTTTATTTACATTTTAACTTGCCGATTTTGCTGCTTCTGCAAAGACAAATCATCAACACCATTCTCACCATTTTCCTCGACTACTATGGTGTCTTATAGAAGAATTAACAGACTCTGCAGTGCAGCAACGGACATCAGCATCAGCGATCGAGTGAAAAGCGTGGAAATCTCGGTCAAGTCTACTTGCAATGGTAAACAAAAGCCACTCTCTAAGTCCCAACGATCCCCAAATCGGGATCGAAAAAGTAAATTACTAAGGGCATCTACTCGTAGGAAGACAGTGAAGTACAAATATGAAGATCTGCTGCCTGAAAGTGGAGGAGAATCACCTGAGTCATCACCGGGAAAATCTTCTCCAGTTGCATTCGTTGAACCTCACCAAGAGCGTGCATCGGTGGACGGCAGTAGTGTCATGAAAGTTTTAAGCATTTCTCCCGACAATGATCAGTCGGGAGTGAGCGTGTCTTGTGCTATGAACGGAGAAACAGGAACCAATCAGTTACTAACAGAGAAAAGAGCTTCACAGCCCTCACTATCTTTCTACTTTCCAGAACCAAGAAGTGATTGCATCAAAGGAAAGAAGGCATCTGTTGTCCCACTTGCTCGATTTACAAAATCTTGCCAAGAAATTTCGCCATATTTAGTACAGAGTAGCAGCAAAGCAAAACAGGGGACCAAAACTTGTTTAAAGCAACAGCGCCGTTCGGAGTGCTATCCAGATCCTGAGAAAACAAAGTTGTCGGACGCATCCACGTCTACTGGTAAAATGGATTTTGTGTTTGATTCAAGGAATCGCGTTGATGCAAAAGGACATGCAGGTACAAGTGTTGACAACTGTGCAATGGAAAGTGACTCGACAAATCAAGCAAAATTTCTAGCTGAAATGACAGTGATGAAGGATTACAGAGAGACGGCGAAGAATGAACAGTCGCATTTATCCGGCAAGAAAAGGCAAAGTTTATACGAAGTTAATCTAGGCAAAAGAAGTGACTCTGATAATCCACCAGAGAAACAAATCTTGAAAGTAAAGCAAAGCAACTCATCTCCAAGCTTGATAACGTGTTCAAAAACATCACACTCAGACTTGAAGAAACTTAAAATAGACTTTAATGGAAACTCTTTCCAGCAGAAGAGTTTCACTGAAACTCGAAACTCCAGCTGTAGTTTTTGTAAAGCAAAAAGTGTTAGTTTGCCCAAACTTACCACAAACGCTATTGAGAAGCCTGTGAGACGCAAGAGGGAGACTGTATTTGAGATTATGATGTAGTACATGTAAAAAATATCATACAAGAACAATATATCAGCATTATTTTGGCTCCTTTTTAAGGATTGTTAAGGTTATTTGTAGACGCATAGGGTCTTTCTGTTTTGTTATATTTATTTCTACACTGTTCCTGAAAGGGATAATTCTGGGTTGTATTGACAATGTTAGTCTATTCACTGGGCTTATGGGCCTTATGCACCAAAGATACAGCCCATAACTATATCTACATATTGAAAAGGTGTTGGTATATATAATTTGAGTATGATTGTCTATCAAGACGTTTCAGTTTTTCATTTAACTTACAATTGTATAGGAACATGGTTCTTGAATAGACAATCTATAGCCATGTGCCTGCAAAACGAATCTTAAAATGGTGTACACGCGACTGCCATTATTAAAGGCGTACATGTTACAGGGCAGACCAAATAAGATACTCTAATCAAACAAATTGTATAGATGTCCAAGCAATTCACCACCTGAGGATGGAAACAAGCTTAAAAGTACCGTATCTAGAAAATATGTCGACCTTCGAAAATGTGCCGAGTCGAAAATCAGCCGATTCGAAAATAAACGAGATACTCTAGTAGACACAAGGAAAATAGGCCGACCTTCGAAAATAATAAGTCAATTCGAAAATGATCCGAGATAATTTAGTATACAAAAAAAATATAGACCGATCTTTGAAAATAAGCCTATCCGACAATAAGCCGAGATTTAGTAGACAAAAGAAAAATAGGTCGACTTTCGAAAATAAGGCGATTCGAAAATGATCCGAGATAATTTAGTATATACAAGAAAAATAGACGGACCTTCGAAAATATGCCAGGCGATGTGAAGCCATTGCATTGCACACCGTGTAAAACCAGTAGTAAAAGCTGTCGATTCTGGCCTCATTTGGATCTTGCGTCATTGAATCCGAGATTCGCGAATTGTTTGAAAATATATATTCATAAAAATGACTACTATGACGAAGTCGTTCTCTGCTAAGTGTAAAGCAAAAATTCAAAGTGTTGTTATTCTAACTTGTGTTTTTCTCTTTTCTCGAATCACCTCGAAAAGAAGCCGATTCAAAGTAGAAGGCGCGGCTTATTTTCGAGAAAATGTGGTAAACAAAATGTGGTAAATGAAATTAATTATTTCTTATCTTGTATGATTAGAGTTTTCACTGTAATTAGGAGGGCTTGTCTGGCTACTGAATACCTTAATACTAGTTTAAGATTTGGGCTTTACACCGCATTCGCTCCCGGTAGTTACGGAGTTGTACGAGAACGTGCGGTCGTGTCCATCTGTCTTCCTATCCTATTTTATCTAATTTCTATTCAAGAGTACTCTCGTTTAGGTAGTGTTCTTCCAACATCCTTGTCATAACTCCCTTATTTCGCTAATATGGTGACCTCTTAACATGGCCAATTTTGGCAGCCCATAAGTGACCCTATAAACTGGATTCTACGGTGATAAACGGACGTCTTTGTGTTTGCATTGGAGTAAGATTAGAGGTGAACGTACCATAGGGTAATAGGCTGGCTATACGTAATGAGGATTTGACTGGCATAGAGATGTGAGTGAACTGTATTGAAATTCTTAACAACAATTCCTTGGCCTCAGATGGAGAACGAACCCTGGCCCTGCTTCTCTCTGAGTAGAATACTCAAACCATGAAGCTAAAAAAACAATGTGTCCTAGGGATAAATTAAAAATGTCATGGTTTTATGATTGCATCACTGCACACCATCGCTTCCCTCTAGCAGAACCAAACCACACTTGTCTCGAAATATTAGCCAGGTTAAAGTGCGCTTTTCCTTTCACGACAGTAAAACATATGTAGAGCTGCCGTGGCATAAGACGATGGTTTTGCATAAAATGCCACTACTGAGAGAAGGTAGCGGGCACCCACTCTCGTAAAGAGCTCACTTCTTTATAAATTCCCTAACCCTGGCATGGGCAACGCTTGATACCAACTATGCTGCCCAAAAATATTTGTTTAAGCAACGGTAGAATCGCTTTCGTCTTAAGTTATGATTGTAGGTAATTAAGAGGTTTCCTCTCTTTGGTTCAAGTCAGACTAACACAGTCTTCTTATACTACCAGAATAACATCGCTGCAGCAAGTAATTATCCTCTTGTCTGAGTCAGATATAAGAGAAGGACATAAGTAAGATCAGATATACGCAAGTCTTCCTTTAACACTGACCTCCTGTGAGCGAATGGGTTTACGAGCTCGATTTGAATCGAGTACTTTGCTTCTGAAATCTTCGTGTCTAGGTATTGCTGAGTTTATCAATCAATTAAACTTTAATTTTTACCGCACAATGCAAACTCTACAACAAACTGCGATGTTGTAGCTCGATTACTGTAAGTATACCACGAATTCGTGCTTTAAAATCATTTATTACCATTACTAATAGCATTTTCTCCTGAATATTGTTCATCATATACATAAAGGTTACAAATGTGGGATCGATTCGAATAACTGTGTAATTATCATGGTCGTATTTTCTATTAAACTTGTATACGACACTTGTATTTAAACTGGAATGAGGTATTATAAAACTGTAATTCTCAACTGAATGTTTTTCATATTTATGCAATGTGAAGTGGTAAAGAAAAAGTGGTGTAAATAGGCAAAAATAAAAAGAGTTAAAAAAACACACAGACTCTCAAGTACAAGATTGCTCCCAACATGAAATACGCTAAATACTTCTACAATGAAAGATTGCCACAAAAGTACTACTTGAACATAAAAAAATAAAGCATAAAAAAACATACCAATGTCTCCATTTTTACAACATAACATTTACATTCTGGTGTTCCTACGGCAAATTATATTTATACTGATCTTAATGCAAAGTAAAAGGCTTAAGATATGTTATACTAAAAATGCTTTCCTTTTTCACTTCTGCCTCAACCCATACTAATATTAATGTCTCTTTAAAATGTCCTTCTCTTCACGAAAACATCTCAAGAATCGATGCCTACAATAAGATCCGATTTAGCATCTAGCAAAGCAAACACTTCATAGTGAATGTTCAATATGTCAGTGGATCTTAACTCAGAGCAAAAGGTCTAAGAGTTTAATAAAAGAAAGTCTAAGATCTGTCATAGTCAAAGATGCTCTTCGTTTTTATTTTTGCTAAAACCCATATTCAGAGGAGTGTCAGACGTAAAATTCTTACGATTATGTTTTGAGCAATGTCCAAAGTTTGAAAGTAGATTTCCGGATTTTCGAATATAATAGGTCAAATGCTGGATCAGAAGGTGAGGTGACCTAAATTTCAAACCTAACTATGGTATTGTCAACATATACTTAGTCCGCACTTTCAGGTTGTGATAAAATCCTGTGTACGGTTGAAGCGGTCTTCGCAAGTTGATGATAGCAATGAAAACTGGTTTCCAATTTCCCGCTGGACTCCATGGACGACATTTTTTCTTGAACAAATCAAGCGTCAAACAGTCATGCACTCCAGACTCGTATACTGAAGACTCTTTGCTGCGTGTATCACCAAAAAACTATGTGAATACACTACTCTGAGAGACTTTAGGGCTCACTCCAGTCCTTTGAATTGCATAGATAGGGCCTCTTCTTATGTAAATTGCAACAACACTACTTAAGGAAATGGTTCTAAGTTCATACTTCAGTAGAGTCAACATACTTAACTCAAAGAACCGAATTTCACCTGTCGTTTCTGACAGACAATTCTTTTACTTCCCAAAAACTCGAAACTTTTGCCAGCATTCTTATTCTAAATAAGTGTTAACATTGTTTGCGAAGGAAGCTCATTCGTAAATAGTATGCAATTGTTAAGCCGACTTTTAACATTTAGTAAAATAGTCTATGATATCCAATTTCAATTTAAAATCGTAAGACAAAAATTATCCTTCCAATCCCAGACAAGGGCTTGGCAAGCCGCTATAAAAACCAAATCTTGATAATAGCAAGGCTTTGTACTCCAGATTACAGGTATGAACTTTCAAGTTATAAAATTGTTAGTTAGTAGTCTTACCGGTATATGAAAATGCCTGCTTTTTCCATATTGTTACATTTCTAATGCAGTCCCAGACTTTGTATTAAGACATTTCATTTATTTTACTTTAAGTAAGAACTCACGCAACCTGCCTTCAATAAAATCTTAAATGTAGTTACTGGAATCCAAGGCCGCTACGCCACATATATGTGGCGTGAGGCGTGCTTGCCTTATTATCGCCCATGTAAATAAAACCTTGAATTTTCTAGTTGGTTCCTTTTCTAGTGGTTTGACTGTTATTAATAACATAATAACAACTCCTGTTCAAAGCACAAAGTATACATGAGAGCTTGAACCTTAGTGGCGTAGATGGTCACATTCTCTGACATAAACCCCTGGCGTAAAAAATTGATAGATTCCAGTATGGATCATTTAGCTCTTGTGACATGTTGGACCTCTGTAAAATGGCGTCCAAAGACGCGAATACATTTTGAGTTACGTTGCTAATGGACAAAGAGACAAAACTACGCTGCTATAAATATAAGATTTCAAAATTTTTGTTAAAAGTTCTGTTAAGCGTATGGGAGGAGCTTGAATCTAGGTGAGGTAGATGATCATATTATCAGGCACAAATCTGTGGCGTAAAATATTGATAATTTCCAGTATGAGTAGTTACATGCTTATGTGCAATTGATTAACATAACTGAGCAGATTTCGCAAGCCATAGTTTGGAGTGAGAAGTTCACACTACCTGGTAATCAACAATGTTACCCTTGGAAAGTCTTTCAATATGTTTAGCTTATCAGTCAGACATACAAATATGCTACAAGGATGGTAGTGCAGTACCATAAGTGTGTCAAAGTCGGATTAACTAGGCATTGTAACGTCTGCTGATTCTGAAGGCAAACACACAACCTTTTGAGTGAAATGATCTTAAATGGTAATCTATGGATTTGATGTCGCCAAGAGATTATAAGTCACGAGAACCATAGTTAATGTTACATTGCACCGTGTAACTAGACATTCATTGAAATAGCATTTTGCATTACACTTCGTTACAGTGTAACGGGTAGTATTAAGTTACAAGAAATATTTAATGTGGCATAACACTAGCATTAACAACCCCACACTCCACTGATGCGACAACAGTGCAACCTGCATTAGCGTACAAAGAAACTACAGTTTGTAACAGAATATATTAAAGCACATGTCCAATAACGTTACACGTCAACACTACCCACCTCTGTCCCAAACAAGATAAAACAACATCCGCAACTACACCACAACATGATACGATACAAACCATGTCATACTAAAAACGCTCCGCTACACTGGATTGCACCACACTACATTCTAGTCCACTATGCTACACTATATTGCACTACACTACATTCTAGTCCACTATGCTACACTATATTGCACTACGCTACATTCTAGTCCACTACATTACATTCTAGTCCACTACGCTTCACTATATTGCACTACACTACATTCTAGTCCACTATGCTACACTATATTGCACTACACTACATTCTAGTCCACTATGCTACACTATATTGCACTACGCTACATTCTAGTCCACTACGCTACATTCTAGTACACTACACTGCACAATATTGCACTACACTACATTCTAGTACACTACGCTGCACAATATTGCACTACACTACATTCTAGTACACTACGCTGCACAATATTGCACTACACTACATTCTAGTCCACTACGCTACAGTATGATGCACTACAGTACATTCTAGTCCACTACGCTACATTCTAGTCCACT
>JANTCA010082694.1:0-35630 GCA_024741275.1 Chironex yamaguchii | reverse complement strand
ACAACAAAACAGGAATGAGAAATAACAACAAAACAGGAATGAGAAATAACAACAAAACAGGAATGAGAAATAACAACAAAACAGGAATGAGAAATAACAACAAAACAGGAATGAGAAATAACAACAAAACAGGAATGAGAAATAACAACAAAACAGGAATGAGAAATAACAACAAAACTGGAATGAGAAATAACAACAAAACAGGAATGAGAAATAACAACAAAACAGGAATGAGAAATAACAACAAAACAGGAAAGAGAAATAGCTAGTATGAAAGCAGATACGGTATATATAGATAACTGAGCTGTGACCCAAGTGGAATAGCCAATCAAAAGAGAGACAATGACAGTAACTAAGATGAGAATAGAACTACAAAAAGAGAGAGAGAAGAGAAAAGAGCAGGTATGCGCCAAAGGGGAGAGTGGGGGGAAGGCACCCATTTGGTAAATTTCGAATGTATGTCGATAAGTTTCCAGTGAATTAAAAGATGCCTTGTCTACGAAGTAGCAATATGAGAACTTAAAACTTTCACCATTCTGTTTGCTATGTATGAGCGCGAGCGATAAAAGCTCTAAAGCAATAAATTTATAGAGGAATGCTATTTGAACAAATTAATAAACTTTATCTTTTAGTTCATACATGTTTCTGTTGTATAACTCTGAATCTAAAGTTGATAACCATACTAAATTACTGGCAATATATAAATCAAGTTAAAGTGGCATCGTGGATGCTGTTGACGGGTTAAGGGTGCAAATGGTACATGTTCGAGCCCTGCTTCAGACGGTTTATACTTCTATGTGCATGAATGATCAATTTTACTCTTTTTTCCTTCTACTTACAAAGTTTTGCTTTGAACCTTTCCAAAAATTCCCGGTTTTGTTGACATTGAATAAAAAATATTCTGTTTGAAATCTACATCAATGTCACGGGAGTTGACTTTAACACGGTTTTCCACATAAAATAGCATACCTGATACAATGCATTATGAAGGGAAAATATAACAAATTCAGACACTAAAAGTGCTATTGTAAATAGCTTGATTTACTGTGCTTGATTTAGAGATTGTGCATGTTAATCATGGCGAGAATTACTGCCTTCCAATAGGGTAAAATTGCCAGTCAAAGCACAGCTTGATATTGCAGCGTGATCGGTCTTAAGTTGAGTAGATAAGTACGATATTTACGTCTTTCCCTCTTCAAATATGTGCCCTTTGCAGTAAAATATGACAAAGTAGGACAGCGGTAAAGAAGAAACAAAATTTACGTTCGAAATACAGCCCTAATTGATGATTTATTGCTTTTAAAATTCATGGGAAATCATGACGGCAAAGAAGGCTTGAACAATGTCAGTTTTGAGCCGCTTTTAGTACTTGGACGAAATCCTTAAGAACTTTTTCTACGAGCATCCACGAAACGTCACACCGTAGCAAAGTAAAGATGAAAGATCGATCTACTTCACAAAGACATTGCTTGCTTTAGAATCCAAACGAGCACTGAGTTTACGTATTACGAAGTTCACCAATTTGAGCAAAATCTCACTTTTTTGTCGCAATCGACCACGTGCTCAACCGCACGCGAATATGATTAAAATTCAGGAAAAACACCGATGTTTAGAGGCTTCAAACTCGCAAAATTCAGCGTCTCCACACATGATGAAGGTTACGATCAAGAAATGAACTCTTCGTTGTTTGATTACGACCACCTGATTAACAAGGTATCCTTAATTAATGCAGATATTAGCTCGAGAAGTGAGTCACACACGTACCGCTAGTCGATCGACTGACCACCGCGCTCTACAGTGCCGCTTTTGACCGAAAAAACCGCGTCACTTTGAAAAAAGTGGTCAAAATTGACCAAAATCACCTTTTGCTAATAAAATCGCCATTCTTACTCCAGTTTTTGTCACAATATGCAGAGCAACTCGTCTTGAAGTGGCCTTTCTTATGGTATGACTCTTAAGCCTGAGAAATAAAGTAGTCGAAAGTTATTCGCGGTGAAAGTTTTTAGGACCAACCATTCATACTTTGCACCTTTCCTATAATAACACCACGAAATTAAGTCCAATTTCAAATCTGAGCACAGCTTTGAACTTGTCTCGATAGGTTCTTTGCAAAACTATCTATTTAAATGGGATTTCGGCAAGTTAATTTTTGGCTCAAATTAGAGCCATGTCTAGTTCGTCTTGTACTTGTTGATCCTTTACTTGGCCTCTTAGCATGACACTGTCACTCATCTTTCTCAAACAAACAGAATCCATGATCTTGTTTGACTGTATATTTAGACCTTTGTTTGATTTGTAATCGTTTCTACTTCCTAACGTACACATTTTTCCTAATTTTTTAAGTCAAAACCAACTTTTCTCTTCTCCTATGTTGATGTTCATGCTGTGTCGATGTAAGGACTTATAAGTGAATTTACTTAGAAGCTAATAATTTAACCTAGTCCTCTTGCTTTATATAAATCTATATAAGATTATACTTTATTAGGCTTACAAACTGGTTCCTTTTTATCAATGGCTTAAACTTCCACTCATTGCAAAGTTTGTGCAGGCATAATCGGGACATGTACGTTTTCTATACTTGACTAAAACTTGTCGCAAATGTTTATCATTTCAAGTGCTATTAGGCTTGGTCTCGAATTTTAAACTTTAATTTAATGCAAAGTATGGTCTATGATTTTCCTTGATACCTGTACACTACTTACAACTACGCTTTATGGAGTATAACTTGTTGTTATTGAACAGTATTACCACTGCCTAAGTTATTCCTGATGCCAGTATTAGCGAGAGTGGAGGTGAGATCATTCAGAGTCCACCGCTTGCTACGTACTTAACTGAAAAGTTAAGTGGGGCATGCGGAAGTTATTCCATTCATTTAATTATTGTTATTATTGCATTAACTTAAATGTTGGACCAATACAACCTCAGGGTGGAAACCATGCCACATTCGCTATAAACACGAACCAAGAAAACATATTTCTTCTCAAGTTTTTATTAGAAATCAATAAAAATAATATTTCAAATGCAAAAATATTAAGCAAAAAGATGTGGTTAGGGCATTTTCTTATCAATCAGGAGAAATGGTTGTGTTTTCTCAATAATATTTAGTGACCAGTGTGCAGCCTAAGACATTTAGTTGACTCAAATTTTCTTATTCTATGTCTGTATATATCTGTTAATTCGAACAGCCAAGGGACCAAATATTTTATTCGAATTTTCGAACATTCCAATTAGTCGAACATCCGAGAAAAGCAAGAACAACGAGAAGTGATATTTTTTCTTTTGGAGTATATTTCGTTATTTACTGACAAATTACACATGGGGATTCCCTCGGAAACTGAAAACCATTATAATAAAGTTTTCGGATGAAAAGTGTGCTGAAGTAGTTGAATCTTTACTTCAACAAAACTGGTCGTTCCTGTTAGCATACTACTAGTAAACATGACAGAGGAATTATATACAAGACTGAGGCAGACAAATTATCGATTTGATTTGATATACCTTCAACACGACATCATAACAATTTGCACCATCTCGCATATTTAACAACATGGGCAGTATTAAAAAGGCGAATGTCATGAAAGAACTAATTTATTCGCAAAGATGACGTCACATCCTAAAATTTTGTAAACGCTGTGTAAATTACGAACATCATCCTTCATACTGTTAAAATACAGCGAAATGAGTGAACCTTAGTAATGGGGGGGGAGGGGGGAGACTACAAAATGCCTCTGGCAAATAGGACATTTTACCCTCGTTCATATGGAGCTCAAGAGTTATTTTCGCTCGTTTTTATTCACCACTTGTGGTCACGTATAAGCGGAAGTTTAAATTAGCGCGCATATTTTGACAAGGGATAGGTAAAATGGTTGGAAATTTGAATTAGGGATCCTGGAATTAAGCAGCGGGAAATGAAATCAGTTTAGAGTGAGCTCTAGTGACTTAAGATTTCATTCGAATGAGAAAATATTCGAATTAGCTAGCATTCGAATTAACGGATGAGTACCATACAGAGAAATTAAATTCTCTATATCGAGAACGAAAATAGCTCACATGCTCGATGGAATACGATGCAAGGAATCTGGGCGCTAGAATGAACATGGCAGTTATTACGACAGGAGCAGGGTAAGCAAAATTCTCGCCTGTTTCATCTTTGCAATGTATCGGAGAACATTTTGTCAAAGGTCGCTGAAAATTTTCAATTCTAGGTTTTATACTTTGTATGGTAGCAGGCATGCAAACTCTTTAAAAGATATTTACTTTCTGATAAATTTGTACTCAAGATACCCTATGTCGTCATGGGAATATTCAAAACAAACAATTTTATAAGTATCTTCACGAGTGGCAACCAGAATGGTATTCGCAAGAAAGTGTTAGACCATTACACAAATGCAAGTTATGATTATTGCTATTCACGAGACTGTCCACATACTCTATAACTGGCAACTGCCATAGGATACAAGGACGCAAGTATTTGAGTTTTTCTGCGTTAATGTCAGGTAATCTTAACAGCGTTTTTGGCACGGAATAGAGGATAAGTTATTCTGTTTTATGTGGTTTTATGGGAAGGAAATGTTTGAAAACATTACAACTACTGGGCAAGATAATACATTGCTGAATTTTTGAGAGAGGCCTAGAAAGAAAATGATTATGATAATATTGTTTGTGACGAAAAGACAATAATATTCAGACTATAAATGCATGAATCGATTCATTTGAAACCTTGCCACAAAATCCATTTTTGCATTTCATGTGTAAAGATTGAGTTATTAATTTGCTTTGCATGTTATGTTGACTAATATAAAAAGGCATTTTCTTTATTAGTACTTTTAACTACTCAAAAGAAACGATTTTTATTCTCTTCAATAATACTGTGACTTATTTTCGAGTAAAAACCCTATGTCCTCAGATTCATTTAAGCATTGCTTTCTCTACCACTATCATAAATTTCCATGTACAGCTTTGCCTCTTGCAGGTAGGATTTTTTGAGTGAGCCTAACCCTTTTTGTACCTTGTTAGAAATCAGAGTACTCTCATACAGGGGAGAGTGCTTACCCATACAGAGTATGCCAAGAGGTGCAGAAAATGTAATGCCATGTACATCAGTGTTTTCTTTTGATGCACTGGTAATTAACAGCCTCTGAGAAATAATACACTGTAATGTATATGTGTGTAGAGGTACCGTAAATCCTCCAATGAACGCCCCCTTCTTTTAAACACCTCCCTTTAATAAACGCCCCCTTAAAAGTCAAAAATATGAAATAAACGCCTCCCTTTAATTAATGCCCCTTCCCACAGTACTTGTTTTTGACATGATGAAAGAGATTTTTTAATTTTGAAATGAACGCCCCCTTCTTTTAAACGCCTCCCTCCAATAAACGCCCCCCTCAAAAGTCAAAAAGTTTAATAGACGTACGTCCCGGGCGTTCATTGGAGGATTTACGGTATACTGTTTACGCCAAACTATTGAGCAGTCGTGGTGGTCTTTTTTCACTGTTACACTAGTGGAATATCTATTCCAATCATTTTCCTTGATACCTTGTTCTGAGGCACCCAAT
Organism: Chironex yamaguchii; assembly: GCA_024741275.1. Taxonomy (NCBI): domain Eukaryota; kingdom Metazoa; phylum Cnidaria; class Cubozoa; order Chirodropida; family Chirodropidae; genus Chironex; species Chironex yamaguchii. Next base: position 30,075 of record JANTCA010082694.1, on the reverse strand, counting down.
GATTTAACCTGTACAAGGAGCCCCACAGGTACAGCAGTACCTTGCGCATTGACTAACGGTGATTAAGGGGTGTTTTATTGCCCTTACAACCATAAACTGGAAAATTATAGTCGGATGCGACGTCAAGTCATTTTTTTGCAACCCAAAATTTACTTGCTTTTAACCACCCGTTACTTAATGTCCTGGAGCAAGTGGTAACTTTCGTGCCCAGGATGTACTTCCTACAACTTGAAATATTCTAAAAATGACTTTTTCAGTAATCATTTCTGTCTAGGTAACACTTTCTAGGTGTTGACATCCTAACCATTTTAAAACTGAACTAGCAGAATTAAAGTTTCTTTAGAATTTATGGATTTATTTTCACAACTACAAGAATCGTTTCAGTATTCAACGCATATTACTAGTGCAAAATCTGATTTCGCAGCATGTTTTCTTTGGTAGTTGTCATTTGTGAACATTTTCTGTCAAAACCGTCAAAAAGGTTGCTGTTAAAACTTATTCAAGTAGCCTGGGGATAGCACGCTGATGAATGTACAGATTTAATCAATCTTTCGAGGTACAAAACTTGAAAATCGCCTTAAAAATTTGCGACATTGCGCTAAAAATACCCACAAGTTTTTTTCTTTTCTGCTGATTCATACTCCGAAGAGTGTTAGACGCAAAAGCTTGAAGTATGTTTGAAGGGCGACGTCGCAACTTTTCAAGGCGAAGACAAAGAGCTTGTTTAAGAAGTATTGTTGAAGATTACTGAATACCTGTTTAGAGTCAAATGGTGGGCTATTCTACATGGTCGCCAAAAGCAATTGTATTTTATTCCATGGTTGTTGACAATCAGCAGTTTTTTAGCAAAACTAAATAAGCCTTTTTATAATATGAAGTAAACAGTTTAAGTTTGGAATGTCAATTTTGTTGTTTATCATAACCACGAATAGGAAACTCTTTTCACTTCAGTTGATGCTATTCCCTTGTTTAATTATATCTGACAAAGAATCTGCATGAAGGTCTCTTAGGCTTGTAGGTTTCTTTGTTTTTGGAAGGTTTACAAAATCATGGGCATGTCACCACCCATTGAGAAATAAGAGTATTTGCTTGGAATTTGTGTGAGGTAATGTGCTACCAAAACTTACAAAAGGAGTGGATTCAACAATCTTGTGCTCACGCAATCTATAGCAATTGCTTAGTGATCAAAATTATTCTCTGGATCTGTGTTCTTTAACTTTAAGATAAGACTGGGTCTTTGTTATTTGCCAAGAAAGTAGGTGAGTAGTCAATTGCGTACTTTTCATCTTGGGCTTTGGGCTTTCCTGTGCAGTTTTAAGATTGATCATAAAATTATCAGAACCTAAGGTAGCTACAGGACGTAGTTAAGACTTCAGTTCTGACTAGAAAAGTTTAATAAAAATCTTAAGAAATAGGTGAACAAGTTTCAGTGAACAACAGAGATTTTATAATTTTTACAATGTGAAGATCTGGTCGACGAGTCAGTCTAACAGGCTTCCAATAGGAAATTCTCGAAATAGGCCCATGCTATCTCATCCCTGTAGTAGCTAATAGCGCCTCTAGATTTAAGCACGTATTGTATCATTCAGCTGACGGAGGTAAATTTAAATATACCGAGAAAGATGCCTTGACGCAGGTGCTCCCATACCCGCTCCAGCATTGCAAGCTTACGTCGGCATTCTGTAGCATGACTAAGGCCTTGTAGGTTGGAAATTTGCGGACGGATCATTGTCTTTAAAGATCGGTTAAGTTGCAAGTTTCACATTTCATAAGTAATATGCTAGCCTAACGGCACTACATTTTTTTCTGAATTCTTCACTCATTTAGGCAGACAGCATATATTGAAAGAACATTTTCTCAACATATGTTTTGCAGTTCTTGTTTATCTGTGTGTAGACTTAATATGATGAAATCTTTCTATATGGCATTTGTTACTAACTTTAACTTAGAAGTAAGTTCCCAGATGTTTTGTCTAGCACTCATGCTAGAAACATTTAGGAAGTGTGCCAAATAGGAGCATGACAACATTGAAATACGGACAGTTGTATTTGAGTGTAATATATGAAAGAGAGCAACATATACACTAGAGGGAAATGGGCACAAGATAGCGCAAAGGACAAACAAAGTACGAATGATAATACTCACTTGAAGTGGCAAGGTAGGTTATATCCATGACAGTAAGGAATCTTTAATGTGAAAATGACTCGTTTCTCCCTAAATAATTAGTAATTTTTGTATTTGGTATTAATTTAGTTATCATCTGACTTTTCTTGCGTTTGTGCTTGACCACTTGAATTCTACCCGTCCTGTTTTAGTTGGTGACCAACGTCAAGCAAGGGAATGAAAGCCACTTCCTTACACATTTTTTTGTCCCTACTCCTGCTTCATGAAATAACAGCTCATCTGATAGTCGGGCGTGATCTCAATGGACGCAAAGCAGTCCCAATTTTAGTCAAAGAGATGAAAAAGAGAGAGTTGATGAGGAAGCTGGCTCACATTGGGCAAGGTCGTACCCAACGAAGGAGCATTAGTGAGTTGAAAAAGAATCAACGATTGGATCAAGAACATCTTCGTATTAGAAATAAAATTCGTCCTTGGCGAGCAGACTGACATTTATCAACACACAATTGTGTTAGCGGATCGGACGTACTTGTAAACCTAAAATTATAAACAATATCACGTGTTATACTTAACACTAGCTAGGAAAAATTGTCTGCTGAAACAAATCACATCCTATGTTTGTCTTGAAGTATGGATTATTTATAATTTAACAAAAAATTGTTATTTCAATAAATCTGAGTGTATTCATAATTGTACAATTTTCCCAACATTTGTGCTTAACATTTATATATAGCATGTATAGTATATATAACGTGTAAGTGTAATCTTTTGATAAAACATTTGTTACTAAAAATGACTATTTTATTGGATCTATCTATCTATCTATCTATCTATCTATTGATTTATATATTGATCTATATCTATCTATTGATCTATCTGTCTTTCTGTCTGTCTATGTCTGTCTATTGTCCTGTCTGTATTTATCCTCCTTTATCTATCTGTCTGTCTATTTACCTCTACGCATCTAATCTTTCAAAAAAATCTTTGATTGCTGTTTTACTTTTCTAACTTGTCTCCTCAAAACATTTTACCTTCCTTTATCATGTTAGCTGTAACAAGCCTTTCCTTTCCGAGGAGATGCTGAAGCTATCTTATCGACGAAGCGTGAAACGAATCATCATTAGACACTTTTGAATTTGTTTTTGCTTTGCTACAAACAACTTGTTTCCTTCCACGTTTTTTCTCAAAATAAGCAAAGCGCAAAGTAAACAAAAATGAAAGCCAGATTGCAGCAGAAATTCACGTAGATCGCGATTAGTAACAATGTACTTCTGGTAATTACAACTACAGATAACAAGAATCCTTAGGGATATTTTAATTGCACAGCATAACATTGAAAAGCGCACAGAATATCCTTTTCTTAAATGTGCCCATTTTCAAACTCGTAATCAAGCGCACCTAATTGTCGCGTCTAAGGCAAACAATAATTGCTCGTTTTATCAAAGGACTCTTGTTCCTTTTTCTAATTACTGGGTTTTGCTTCAGTTAACAAATATTGCGAGAGTCAAATATTCGTAGAGTGCACAGCCCCTACCAGACTAGAGGAATCCAAGCAAAGAAATATCAAGGTACATTACTTTAATTTTAGCTTTTACCTACGTGTTTGGCATACTTTGAATCCATGATTCGTCATGCAAAATGTTTTTAGACTTAGGATAGAAGACACCAAAACGTTGAAAAGATCTCTAATCGCGAGAGCGGTTCTTCGAAGCTCTTCACGTGCAATAACTTAGTCTTCAAAATTTGACAAGATTTTAGGATTCTTACACCCTGTCAAAATGTTTTCCTTAAAAAGAATATTCTGTGGTTGTAAGAAACGGTTCTTATTACGGGAAAAGAAAGGTTCTTAGTTTTCTTCCCTGTACTTTGAAGTTTAACTTTCATTCTTCAGTGTTTTTGTGGAATTTAAAGAGCGTAAACAAAACCAAAACTGAAGGCGAACTAAATTCTTGTTTTTGTAAGTAGTATTAACATCGTAGAAGGATCCTAGCAAATATCGTACTGTGATCATTGCAAATATTGTTCAAGGATAATGGCAAACATCGTAGAAGGATCATAGCAAATATCGTAGTGGGATCACTGCAAATATCGTAGATGATCAATGCACATATTGTAGAAGGATCATTGCAGATATTGAAGAAAGGTCCTTGCAAATATCGTAGAAGGATCATAGCAAATATTGTTGAAGGGTCCTTGCAAACGTCATAGATGGATCATTGCAAATATCGTAGAAGGATCACTGCAAATATCGTAGAAGGATCATTACAAATATTGTAGAAGAGTCCTTGCAAACGTCGTAGAGGGATCATAGCAAATATCGTAGAGGGATCATTGCAAATATCGTAGAAGGATAATTAGAAATTATCTAAGTTTTTCATAGTTTGTTGAGGTCTAGAGCTCTAATATACAATGGTCTAGCTACCTCTCTTCCATGCATGATGCTTTTTACTTAAACAATGGACATAACATCTACACAAGATAGAAGGTAAGCTTGGGCTAAATCGAGCATTTTACCTTTGCAAGGGCACTTGTTGGCTACTCTCTCCAGGACACAAAATTATGTTTTAAAGACTAGCCCTACCCTACTTATGTAGTTGTAAAGGGTATAGTCTGATGTTAAGTATAGAGTAACGTTTTGGGAGTTTTTGGAGATGCGAGGGGATAGTCAACAAGTACCTCTGCAAGTAACACTGATGGTGTTAAGGACAAAATTAAGATGACTCATTGCAAATATGATAATAATTTAACTTGTAATAATTGGACTTTGACTAAAAAACACAATTTACGCTACCATAGGTTGTTCCTTTTGTTAAATGTCGTTCTTACGAAAATAGCGTTGTTTTCTTCATGAGTTATATGTCTTTACAAAAGGAGCGAAGAAAACCAAAGACCCTACTCTTTCTCGTGTGTAATACAAAGTACATAGTACATAATGACCCCGCCAAGATAATCCCATCAAACGTGTCTGATTTGCTTCATTTCAGAGAAGTGAAAGCAGAGAGTGGCAAGATTTTCTTCATAGTTAACTTTGTTTTATTTGCTTTACAGCAGACTATCTGTACCCTAAAACGCTTGGTTAATAAACCATTTTTATGGAAAGCGGGAGAATTTCCAGCCAAAAGTGCAAGGTACGTAGAAACCGATTTTTTCCTGTACATTCTAAGAGCGTATTATGATTTATAAAGGATAAGACTTGGAAATGTCCGCAGAGGGTGGCTGCAGGCAATAGGCAATGTTCACTGTTTTACCCATGCCGCAAAAAAGAGTGTCTTTTTCTAAATGTTTTGAAGATCAACTGAGATCAAATTACATCTGATTTAGGAACAAATAAGGCTTTGCTGTGCGCCTAAATTAACAAACACCAAATGTATAAAAATTAGCAAAAATACGGCAGTACAGCCCAGTGACGTAATGAGTTAAATTGTGTTGTCAATTAGGCAAACACTACGTGGACATGTAAAGTTAAATTCTAAAAAACACGTATTAATTTGTGACATAATTTCATTTTCTCAAGATCCATATATTTAGAACATCAATGCGCTTTTGCGTCTCGTCAACCCGGGCCATGCTTTGAATAGAAATAGCAATTTATTCAGAGTTAACTTGGTGGAAGGATTGAGCAGGACGAGGTAAAAATAATGAAATCAGGTAGAATGGTCCTTCATCTGGGCATACCTACAAAACAAATAGATTTGACATGAAAAATCATTTATTTCAAGACTTCAAATGGCAAATCAATGTCTCCGGAATTGCTACCCTCAAACCTTCACGATCCCTATCAGAAATTCGCCAATAACATTGACCAAAAGTTTTCTGTTACAAAGATTATGTCAATACTCCTTTTCTCTAAATGTTCTGTTCCACGGCTGACAGTCAGCTCATGTACTATAAGGTAACTTTGTCAGTCGTAAATCTAGCTTTGTGGTCTTTAGTCGCACGATTCCCTTCCTTAAATACAAGTAATAAGCGTATGTTTTGAGCATAGTTGCAGTTAGTTGATAGTCCACGAAGATTCTATTATACTTAGTTGCTAATCATGAACTTAATGAAAGGCGTTATTCTCCAAAGCACCCAATTATCATTGATGTAGCAAATTATAACAGTTTGTCGTAACTGAACATAATCTGCATTTGAATTTGCATTGATCATAGCAACAATCCATCCTTAGTTTTTAGATAGAGGTAGATAGGTAGACAGATAGATACAAACGTAGATAGATAGACAGACAGATAGATAGATCAATGGATGGATGGCTAGATAGATAGATAGATAGATAGATAGATAGATAGATAGATAGTCAGTCAGTCAGTCAGTCAGTCAGTTAGTTAGTTACTTAGTTAGATAGATATGGGCAGATAGGTCTAAAATAAGTATCTCTCTACTTGAAATAGTACGCTTTTGTAGTGTCACGCTCAGCAAATCAAATATTTATCTAACTCTGAGGATCAAATCGTACGTTTACAGTTGAAACTGAACCCACAACTGTCTGCTTTCCAGGCAGGACGCTCTGTCTACTGACATACGCTGTTTCTATGAGGTGAATTTGAGATGACATTACTTGACGATTGTATCACTACACACTTTGACGAGTTCCAGTGTTCCGTCTTGCTGTGGCATTGATATTGGTCGTTCGTTCGTTACTTCGTTCTCATGACGGTCATGTCGTTGAGGCTCTAGCAGATAACCTTCTAGACCCCTGCCGATGTTGTGCAAGGTGACGGCATTTTGACACTGACTCGCCCGTCCATCTTTCTATATCGTCAGTCCATTCTGCCATTGGCCTACCAAATGCCTTTCTACCTTTCACTTTGCCAAGCATGATGTAATCCATTGATATAAGCTAGATATAACTGGACTTAGGTACCACGGGGCTAGTTCCTTTTCAGCCAATTCTTGAGTCAAAGTTGCGTAATGAGAACGAGTAATATAAAGATTAAAGTTAGAAGATGGAGTGAGGATAAGTGTAAACAGAATGCAGTCGAGTGCGCACTTTTCGCAGCACATAAACGAACAATTTACTGACGTACAGGAACATATAAAGGTGGTTGAAAACTGCTCGTTATCGTCCAAATATTCCTACTTAAATTATCTCTACCTGGTGCGTTTGCTACGGCAACAGAAAATTGAGACTTCTCCCATGGGCACTCACCTCACGAGGCGATGAACCCTATCCTGCATGCCGTGTCTACTAACCACGAAGCCCGCATACACATGTAGCAACTTAGTGAAGTAATTTCTTTGCCGATAACACCATACTTGATCTGCACTGAAGCAGGACTTTTATAGAGCAACGCACGTTAAGTAAATGAAACTTGCAGGCGCTCAAAATCTCGGGAAATTTAAGTCAGTTTCATATCAAAAAAACAAGTTCAGGAAACCAGCTTTTACGGGTATTGGAAAAAATTGTTTTATTGGCCAATTACAGTTCATAAAAGACAAAAGAATTGAATTTAAAGAGCTATCTTTGTGGTACAAAACTTGAAAATCGGCTTGAAAACTTGCGACATAGCGTTAAAAACAACTTTATAGCAACCTTTTCTATACGAAACATGTATCGAAAATAGCCAATCATAAACACGAAGTATATACATATATACACTTTTGCTTTCTGATGATCCATACTCTGAAGAGTTTGAAACGAAAAAATCTTTTTAGTATGTTCTTAGCGCAATGTCGCCAATTTTCAAGGCGAATTTAAAGAGCGTATGGGTAACAGGTGCTCGGTAGTAAAACAGGCTGATGACGTCAGGGGTACTTCAAACACCCATTACACAAACCAAATCGCAGATTGCCCTCAACATGTAAATATCTTCATCTAGAAAGCCTCACTACAAGGCACAATAACTTGAATCTCAGTGGAGAAAAAGAAATGCTCTGTGCAGGGCGTTGTTATTGCAAAATAGTGAGGAGCACTTCAGTATACACTACTTCAAAGCATGTGCACTTTAAAGACTGTTTCACGTTCGCGTTATAGAAAAGGCACTGGGTTCGACAGTCGACAGATTTTGATACAGAAAAAAACAGGGCATACTATTTCACATTTAGCTCCCTTTAGCAGAATAAATCTTCACGAACTAATAACTGTATAAGTTTATACGTTAAAGTGACAAATATTATTACATTTCATTCCACCGAAGGAATTTAGCGAAATTTCTGTCCTTGTCCGGGCTTAAGCATTTGATAAAGTCTATCATGGAGTAACAAAGATCGTATCTCCGAGAAAAAATTTGTTACGTAAGAGTCCTTCTCTTTCTTCTTGGAATTGAAAATGGCTACGAGTGTAATCCGAGTATCAAGTTTAGTCAGATAATAGGTGCTCTTGAGGACCTAAAGGAGAAAAGAAGGCATACACCCATTTAAAGTCGAGAATAAGATATCGAATAGTCCTATGTAACTATAATGTTAAGTAGGTTTCCAGCAGGCATGGTGGCATTGCAAAGATACTGTAAAGGATATCGTAGTACAGAAAGGGGAAAAGACGTACTATAAAGGATATAGTTGTAAGTCAGGGGATATAGTTGTATTATATAGAGGCACAGTGGCCATGTAATGATAACAGTGGTACATGGTAGGCATAATGATCGGAGTACTATAAGGGGGACGGCGGTGGGGGAAAAGAGGGAAGGATAGATGCTCCACTCTCGCTTCTCGTGCAGAAGTCATCCCAGTAGTGCTGTCCTGGAATGTACCTTCTAGGCAGGCTACCGATGACCTTCCTGCTAAAAGCCATGAGCAGATATGCCCGTACGAAGGCTACTCTGTGCCTGTTTAGTAAATACCTGAGTAACAAAGTCACTGGCAGCTCGCCATCACAAAAATTGTAAAAAAATCTATTGTTACAGGCACAACATTGACAACGTTAAGCTTTACCTCGTCGAAGAAGTACACTATCCTCTCGCTTGCATGTAACTCTTGCTCTCTGTCTTTCAGCAAGGATACAACATTAGGCCAATGCTCAATCGGTTGAACCTGCAAGATTTGAGTGTGGTAAAGTAAATTTTCACTTGTTTTACATACAGATAGATAGACGGAAAGAAAGGCAGATACGAAGAGACAGACAGATAGATAGATAGATAGATAGATAGATAGATAGATAGACAGACAGACAGATAGGTGGGTGGATGGATGGATGGATGGATGGAGGAATAGATAGATTGGCAAATAAATAAATGGATAGATGGACTGATAGATGGATTGGTGAATATATAGGTATATAGGAGGAAAATAGACAAAAGATAGACACAAAGCAAAACAACGTACCTCGGGAATGTTTACTACAGCAGGATACGACTTAAGTCCTTCGGGGTGCTTCCTTGTGATATTTGGCAGATGATATCCATGGCCAGTGAACACTGAGTCCATAGACATTGTTTCCAATACCAGGGAGACGTTATAGGCGTCACTCTTCCTTAAAAATGTGCTCAGCCTTATGGACAGAATAATATATTTCGCATAATTGGATACTAATACGCGGGATGTACATAATTTTCAGAACGACTGAGTATAAACAAGACTAGTTTTGCGTATAAATATATATCCAAAGATCAAAACTTGCGGTGGGTAGTGACCTATATAGCCATGTTTCTGTACAACAAGTAATTGAAATTCCTGAGAAAAAAGCTTGTTCAAGCCTACGACTTGGATGCTAAAATTCATTCATTTTTGCCTGGAAATTTGAACACGTATGAAGTACAAGGCACAGATTTAGAAGATGGGTAGAGAATAACTCTCTGATTTACGAAAGGACCCTTACAAAAGCAGAAAAAGAAAACTATTGGAGCTTAGCAATGTTATCAACATCTTCAAATAACACATATACCCAATATGTCTACTTTTCAAGCGTTCATTGCTAACTGTCAAATACTTCTTCACACTTTCTTTACAGAGCCTCAAAAATTTAAAATGGGAGTTACATTAACTAAAACAATAAACCTTGAACATACCTTAGGAAATAATCCACCGAGGACTTCGAAGTTAAAGACTTCATATCGCTGACATTTGTTTGAGATATCAATGTTGTATGGAAGTATAGGGTAAACTGGAAGATAAAAGGGTAAAATCAATGAATGAATCAGTTATCGATTAACAAATCAACATATTAACTCACTCAGTCACGTATTCTATGGAACGGAAGGTCGCTGTTCGAATCGACCTCAACATATCAGATCACATGTGATGAGGCTCATCAGCTCAAGGAGAGAGCTTGTGGCCTCCTGGAGAGAGGAAACAGGATCGCACTGCTTAGATAAGCCAACGGTTATTAGGTGTGACCCATGCAGTAAATGCAGAAAGGGCGTACCTTAGACAGATAACAAGTGTATGTAAGTGTAAAATATCCCTCTAGTGACTGCATGAGAAGCATTGACGAGACGCAATTTTTTGCTGTTAAGAGTCTCGCATCGACTCCTGTACAAAGCAACAGTAAATCAGAGCAGAAGAGGCAAAAGGGGAAAAGAAGCAAAGAAAGACACAGTAACGTGGAAAAGAGAGAAAGAAAGGCGACAATAACCAATTCTACAGAAGGTTGTAAAATTACCTTAGAAACTAATGCTTGATGAAACTGCCAAAGCCATTTGTATAAAAAGGGCACCTCTGCATTCTTCTTGTTACCAGACAAGGTGGATTTTGAGGATAGTTGACCGAGAGCCTACAATAGATGCAACAGTATAAGCAACAGGTATCATGTCTATTAAAAGCCAGAACAGACAAGGCATAAGACGAGCAATAAAACACCAGTCATCCTTTAGCACAACCTGATATAACCACAATACCGGCAGAAAATTTGGCGATTCCCATGTTACGCGGAATAAGTCATAAGCCTAAAATGAGTTTATTCTTCAGTTAACGTCTGTCATAGACACTGGGTCACTTATGCTGGCAAGGAGAGCTTAAAGAACACCTCAGCTTCCTTATGGATTCATTCTATACGAAAGCAACCTCTGCTTGTTGTCCCAACCATAGCTAGCGTCAAGACGACAAACGTCCTCTTCTTAAGTACACTAGATACAAACTTGACGGAATCTACAAAATTAACCCTGCCGCAAGGATGCTTTTCTCTCATCCCATTTGCATGCTAGAGTCAACAACGTCTTTCAAAATGTGTTTACTCTGAAATAGTATCAGCATAAATTTAGGCAAACTATTTCTATAGCAAATGCTTATGGCTACGTTTAATCATACAGCAACATTAGGAACGCAAAAGTGAAACTTGCTACTTTTCTACCCAATGAAAGGCTTTAAGTTAACATATTGCCGTCCTTAATTTCGGCTGAAATCTTGTGTACGAGTTTGAAAGCTTTGTCCCTTATAAATCTAGCATCATACGTTGCTTAATTGTTATCTCTGGTAAGGTTTGGTCCATCATTAGGCCATGGTGATGTTCAGAGATGAAATTTCTTCAGTATTTCTGAGTACTGAACTGCCATAGTGTATTAAAGGTAATATGCATAAAGATCGAGAAGATTGATATATACACAGACTTACGTCTTTTAAAGCAGCAGAAGATGGCATTATATTCCAAGAATTGAGTTTTCCTTGGCAATCATAGAGTGACAACAACGAGGGAAGAAATTTCCACTGAGACATCATCAATTCACTTTGGAAGAGTGCATGAACAATTTCAACTTCTAAACTGTTAGCAGGAAATAAATATCAAAATAAAACATTTAGAAAGTAACTTATTAATTCAACATTGTTACCATGTACTTATAAAACTTACTTATTGTTATTATGTTATATGGTTACTTATGTACAAAAAAGCACAGACGAAATTCTGTGAGGTACCTGCTGACAAAAGTACTAACTTAAGTTTTTTATTGATCCATATACTTTGGCTGTTTAAGCTACTGCTAGCTGATAGCTTTCGACCTTTAACTCACGTTACCTTTCATAGGAAGGTCCTTAAGCTGATTGTCCTAATCTACAGGATTGTACCAAGCGCTGAATTTATAACAGTATTAGCAGTGAGAACGTTCCCAAATGAAATAATTCCTTTCATCGTCGTGACGTGCCTTCGTTGGCTCTTTCCACAAGTATTTCAATCCGCATTATTTAGAGGAGGTCTTATGTCAAAGCCATCTTTAACAACCAACATAAAGATCTGCCTCCAACTCTCATTTGTATACAGTGAAATTTGCAAATTATCGTAAACACTTCACAGCGGCAGCTCTTTTCCTCGCACTCTCGACTCCGGAATTTCCTCTTCAGTATGACCTCCTCATTCTTATCTGTCTTCAATGTAACCATGGTTATTAACTCCAAGTAGCTCCTATTTTATAGCGGTCTTATAATCTTATAATGAGGTAATGCTTTTAAAAAACTGCACCTCACCTCCCGATTTGGGTAACAGTAGAAAGTGACAAATCGTAACTCAAGCCAATGGCGGGGAGTTAAACGCGAGAAATTTTTAGGAACAAAACAAACAAATCCAGTTATTTAAAATACAGTAGTAGCTGATATCATTATTAATGCCGATAAGGTTTAACATGAGTTGATCCTTCCGGAGATCGACATATGACATATGTGCTTTCAAGGTCGTCTGCCCATGACAGGAAAAGTGATTGCTAGTAATGATCTGGAACAAATAGACAGAAACTCGCTCTAGTTTGAAGTATTATAGAGGACTTACATACCTGATACTGGTTTTGATGTGGTCGAGAATGGGATGATGGAAGCTTTTACTGTGCCTAACACATGACAAAATAATATTACGTCATAACTGTAGTGCAAACTTAACATTGCCTTTTTAAAATAACATCCGCTAATGCTCTAGCCAAAAATGACATGGCGTAAGTTAGGCAATAGCACCTTTGATGTCACATCAGACACCTTTGACTATATATAAAGATAAGCAAAATCAAAGGCTTTTTTCCATTTATCTATCCGTCCGTCTCCTGTGTACCTGCCTGCATGTTTACCCGTCCGACCCTGTCCATCCGTGCGTCCCCATCCGTCCGTCCACCCATCTATCCATCCGTCCGTCCACCCATCTATCCATCCGTCCGTCCACCCATCTATCCATCCGTCCGTCCGTGAATCGATCGATCGATCGATGTAAACTGGGGACTTTTGACCTAAGGGCAGCAAAGTTGATGTAAACAGGCAGTAAAAATGCCTATCAGTACTTTAGACATTTAGTCCCTGATACTCTCTTGGCAACGTTATATTGTGTGATGGAACGTTTGTCTAAGAACGTTCGTCTAACGTGCTGCTTCTATTTAGGATCCAGCATCCACTAAAATACTTATTACACACAAACAACTGCAAGCTTACGAGATAGCCCTGAACACCTGAATTCTTATGATGAGCAGAAATATGGCAACACTAACAATTCTTCCCGAGAAATCTTCCTGCACGTGTTCCTTTACAGTACTTACTATGGTTACACATCTAAATTAGTAAGTTCCTAATAAATTAAGATTATTTTGACCTACAGTTTATTTGTTTGTCATGATGAACAAAGTACTGAGATTGTTTTTCGACATCATCTTTTATTGCACATTTTATACATTTGAAGGTCTAGAAAACACCAATTAATTCATCACTTATAACAATAACTGAAACATTTTGGCTTAAAATTGGGAAATCATTCGTAAACTTAAAAGCGTCTGTTGAAACCAGATGGGATTAGAAACCAGACTCCTTACCTTGATATGATATCTTCCAGTAAACTTACTAGTGATGCTCGATTATCGTGATGCGACCATCCACTTTTGGCCATAAAAACATACCTTATTGATGTTAAGATAAATCACACTAGAATCAATGGTCTTACTGTCTGATTAACTATAGATAGGTAGAGACACTGTCGAGGCAGGGAAGGAGATAGAAAAGGAGACAGACAGAGAACTAGAGAGAGAGAGAGAGCAAGAAAGAGAGAAAAAGAGAGAGAAGAAAGAGAGAAAAAGAGAGAAGAAAGAGACAGACGAGGAAAAGGACGCAGACAAGGAGACCAAAAAGAAATAACAGGAAAGAAAAAACATAATAAGTGTTACATTACAGGGCCAATATTTTTAATCAATATAAAAAATGTGTGAAACATGAATGTGCAGGTTATATATCAGTGGTAGGAAACACATTTGTATGACACTGGCCTTACATACAGCAGGTCCCAAGTTTGAACCATATTGCTATACTTATCATCGGCTGTGGTTGACACTGCATAAAACAGGGGCTATGGAGGAAAATCCAAGTCAATTAGGGAGTCTTGTGGGCAACTGCCCTTAAACATCTGGAATAACTATGTACTAAGTAGTAAGTAAATAAGGGTAGTGTGATGTCACATGAAAAGCCCAGGGTGAAACTCTGAGCATCTTCAGGCAGAAACAGGGTTTCCGTTGCTTGGATTAAGTTGTCTTTCCTCAAGATGTTTTTGAGCATCAACACAAATATACCATTTTAGGACTAATTTAGAGGTAATATCAACTAAACTGATGCAGTAGGTTTTTGTGATAAATAACTACAGACTGCATAGATAATACGGGGAGAGCTCATTACTTTCTTTTGAACCTTTAAATTAATTTACTTGGAATTCATCAATGAACAATTACTACAATTCATCCGTGATTTCCCCAAACTAACCTGTGGCTGTTCATCGAAGCAATATAACAAGACTTATATCATTTAGTTGTACTTTATTTTCACAGAACATTTGCACTGCACTGCGCTTTGTAGTATTGCTTCTTAATTAGATGTTAAAGGTGCAATTTTACACCACATGATCTTGTAAGAGATGCAATCATCGACCAAGACACCACAAATTCATCTCCGGGACACATAGTGTCTGTAGTTCAATGATTTGAGAATTCTCCCTATAAAGTACAAGGTAATAGGTTTAGTCTCCACCTGTGGTGACGAATCGTTTTCTGAGTTTCTGATGTCATCATTGATGATTGCATTACATCGATGTGACTTTGCAATGTTTGATCACAGTTATATATTTACCAAAAGATTAGGTCATTTAACTGTTATGTAATCTACTATCTGGGAATGACACTGGAATTCACTATACTTAACACTTGTTTTTTATTAAACATGCCTGATTGTAAGGCAGATAAGTTTCTGCAAGACATATGCTAGTTTGCACATTGCTAACATGTTCCAGACTTCTAGATAGCCATAATCTATTTTTTACAAATTAAAAGAAAATACACCCAAAATAGACTAAGAATGTAATAAATCTTTTTTATTAAAAAGGATACATGTCAATAAGGTCTTGTCTTGCTGTGACAAACTGTGTCAAATGCTTTGAAAGCTCAATTGCCAAGATCTCAACCTCATCAAAATTTCCAGTAATGTCAACATTTGTTGAAACCTCTTCCAATTTCTGAAACTCATTTAAAATTGTAGCATACAATGGTCGCAATGCCTGTGAACAGAGAAAGGAGAGAGTTACTTAAGACTCTTCATTACAAATTAAATAATTCATAATTTCAAAAGTTGAACCTTAAATTACTAGTTGGGATACAAGAAAATCCCCCAACACACAGACAATAACAAAAAATATGAATGTGTTAAACAAATCGGAATCCTCTTACCTCTCTTCTTAGCAATTTCTTTTCAACATAACATAGGCTGAAGTATGTCTTTTCTGCATTGGCAAAGCTTACTAATATTGTAAGAAAAGAGGACCACACTGATCCAGGGCTTGGTCTAAATGTTTCCTTTTCCTTCTCCTAAATAAAGAAAAAAACCCAAAAATGTCACATATCAAAGGCCAAAATATTAAAAATCATTGATATCATTGATATAAAGATAACAGTAAAGGCCAGGGAACAATGGATCAATATCCAAAGGAAATGTATTTAAGAGTTGGTTAATCGGCAGTTATAAATATGGAAGAAGAGAGATAGAGTATCAGAGTCACAGCTGATGTAGGTGCCCATCATTGTCTCATATAGTACATCATAGTTTACCCCACTTAAATGAGCAATGAACTGTTCAGCTAAGCTGAAAATTCTGATAAATGAGGATGATCTATTTGTCATTTAATCTTTTGCCACACATAGCACTCAAAGAACAATGTTGTGAACTCATTACAAAGGAGACTTCAATCAGGTGCACAGCCCCAGCATTCCTAAGGAACAGACGTGAAAAGAAGGTCAGTGCAACCTTTGCTTAATTTGCATTTTTGTGAAACATGTTGACAAATTGTGGAAAGTTTTTATGATTTTGCATTGATCAACCAGGCAAAATCACTCTATTAGCATTGCTAGGTATTTTTAAAAAAATTTTAATTTTTCTTGGCATTTGGAGAATAAGGTTGGGATAACTGAGGTTTGGATAAATGAGGATGTACTGTATTGTTATTGGATACAAAAACAAACATCACTTCTAGGAAATTGTCAATTATCATATTTGTATAGTAAAAATCCAAGCAACAAGAGTTAAAACATTACAATAACAATGCGGCTACGTACTGCAATTTCGTGTGCTCTATCAAAACAAAATTGTCCAATAGCACAAAAGAAAGATTCCAAAAAAGCTTGCTCTCTTGGAATTGGCTTGAAAGAAGCTGATGATACCGATGACCTTGAACTACCTAACAAACAAAGACAGATAGAATAAGATCAAAGACCAAAATGTGTTCATAAATGTGGCTTGTATGACATGTTGGCTTTATAGTCAGGAGATTAATGGCTTAAACAAACACTATGAGTTTGGGTTATGTGTTTCTAAATTACCCCTGAAGTTCAGCAAAGGCAAGAAGGGATATAAAATCTTATCTGCTGAAACAACATTCTAGTTGTTGTGTAGTGTAGGAATTTTAAACCAAAATACTTGCTTGAGATACATAGTATGTTCTTGTTCATAATATATTTATTTTATTAGCTGCATAATTATATCCTTGTAAAAATAGTTACTTGACCTAGCTCCAGAAAAATGCATTGTGACCAAGTACTTTAAACTATTGTTACCTATTCCATTAAGCAAGACTCATAGATCATCTCATCTTTCCAAAAGAAAATGCCAAGCAGTTCTTTTCCTCTATGGATATCTGTTTGTATCATACATGTAATTTTGTCAATACATGCTCCCTTCTTTATGCCCTAAGTCTATACAAACTGCAGTGCATTTCGTCTTCCAAACTAACAAGGCTAGGGCATAGCGACCTGTCCTCTTTCAAAATGGTAAGGCATGCCCACCAACAGAGGTCTAGTTTTGCAAAACCAGTAAGTGACTCTTACAATTTGAATACCTATTAAGTGTATTCCTAGGAGTTTCAAAGGCATGGCCACAAATTTTTATCGTTACAATAAATGGTGAAGTGAACTGAACCATGAACTTAGCTAAAGTGTCAGCCAGGGTCTCCTACCAAGCCAATTAAACCATAACAAGCATTAACATGCATCATGAGCATCATAAATCAAATAGTATTAATATTGACAACCATCCTGAATTATATCAGCATCTTCATAAATTGTCTGCCATTACATAATTTATTCTAATGATTTATATATTACATTATTCATTATATTTGTAACAATAGTAACTACTTTACATTTGGGGACTTCTTTTGGCTATGCAAGTTCTCTTTGGTATCCAAGTATCCCAGTGCTTGCTTCATATAGATTTCTTTGTCCGGGCTTCCCTGTAAAAACGCAGTCTTAAAGTCCATCTGATAAATATGCCAATCATTAATAGTTGCAAGTGCCAACAAAGATCAAATGGATTTAAATCTGATTACAGGTGAGAATAAGTCTTCGTATTCAATGCCTTCAGATTGTAAATAGCCTTATGCCACAAGACGTGCCTTGAATCTATCAACAAAACCATGAGCATTGTGCTTCACTTTGAATATCCAGCAACTTCCAAAAATGTTCTGGTTTTTCGGTAGAGGTACATGGTCCCATGCATGATTACTATGCAATATCTCATACTCAGCATTGGTAGCTCCTTTCCACTGTACACCAATTTGTCTGTTCCAAGCTTCATGGATATCCACTGGTTCATCTCTGTCATCTGTAAGGCTAATACTATAGCATTCTTCAATTAGTCTTCTTGGATGTCTACGATTCCTGTGAGGTTCCAATTGTTCAACCTCCCTCATAAATTTATCTACAAAGGTTTCTCCCACCGGTTGGTTGTTCTCTTCACTGTCATCATCATCACTTTATGCTGCTTCATTTTCAGTGTTCCATCAGGATAGAACAAATTTGAATTTAATGTTCTTTCTGTAGCAAAATTATGAAAGATCTGTTCAGCAAATAAGACATCTCTGCTTCTTCCAAAACTAACAAAAGACAAATCAAACAGCTTATATTCCTTAGTCCCTTCAAGATATTCAATAAACACAGTCCTATGGGATTTTGTATCAAACTTCTTATGTTTATTCTTTTCATATGGACATATGCCACACATCCAAAAAACTTTCAGGTTTGAAACATGAGGTTTCGCACCACACAAACTTTCATATGGTGTAACCCTTTTGAGTGAAATAGTAGGGATGCAGTATTAACTACTTGCACGTTAAGTACCAAGTACTTTAAACAGACATTTCCCATCTGCAATACAATATGTTGAATGCTAACATCAAGATCAGATGTAATATGATAAGTACCTTTTTCAAAGGCAAAAATAACCGACTGGACTCACAGGGCATGAAGTTTTAAGTTCAATATAATCCATCAGCAAATTTTGATTACATGTCATGTGATGAGTAGCACAAGAGTCAATGATCCAGTCAAATTTAATATCACAGTCAGAAGTATGCAATGTCTCCTCATGAAAACTCTGATCAGTGACATCTTTGCTTGCAGCACAGTTAACTAAGATTTGTTGGACCTGTTGCTTCCATCTCTAGAGTTGTTTTTGGTGTTCTTCTTGGGGTAGTCACGTACAAAATGGCCTTTTTCCATACAATAATGGCAGGTTCCTTGAAAGCTTTCCCGTTGTTTGCTTTCAAAACCCACAGCATGGTGTTCTTGCTTAGGCCTCTTCTTCACCTAGCAGAATAAGCATCCTCAGATCTCTTAACCTCAGATGGTAAATTATCATTATTTCAACCAAAGTCATTCAACAACATACCTTTCACCTTTCAAAGTTCAAATTCCCCTCACCTGCAGCATCACGTACAGTAATCAGTGGCTTAAAGTCATCAGGGAGACTAGACAGGAGTGTCATAGTGAGTTCTTGATCATCAATGGCTGCAACGGTCTCCTTTAATTGCTCACGGAGTGATTTCAGCTTGTTTATATGCTCCATCATATTTCCACCACAGACAAAAAGACAGGTATAGTATTGTTGCTTTGATCTTAACTTTTGTACAATGGATTTCAAAAAAAAATATTTTTAGAGCATTCAATGCTTCTGGGGCAGTTTTGGTAACACACCAGGCTCAACGGCCAAACAAATGTATGTCTATGCTTTCTTTGCTTGATGATGAAAGATTTCCACTACCTTCAATTGAGGGTCACCTCTGGAACTTCAGCTGTCCCACTGACATGTTCAAATAAGTCAAGACTTTCCAAATACAACCTCATGCTGAAGGCCCACCTTTGATAATTACTTCCATTCAGCTTAGCAAACCTCAACATGTTCATTGAAGATTTTTCAGGAGATGCAGCCATGTGGTTACAGAACAAAACACTTGTTACTTCATCCAGTTACCCTAGTATTATGGGCAAGCATTCCTGGGCCAATAATCTGTTAATATCCTCAGGAATATGTGTTTCTACTTTCTACTTAGTTTACACATAATAAAAACGAACGAACTATAAAAACACATGACCTATGACCTAGTTTTTAACACTTCTTCCAGATAATAAGCACTGACAAAATATGTCAAACAATGCCTCTAATACATGTTCATCTTCAAGTTGCATAAAGTGGTCTGACGATGACATAAAAATATGAGACTCCCAATGTAGTGATGATTATAATGCCTTAATACATCCAGTAAAAGCCGACTATGGACAAATGGCAGCTGGGGGGCAAAATAACTTAAAATGCCAGGAATTTACATGTTGTAGGAAGAACAGTTAACACATTTTCCCAAAATGAGGATTCTCATCAACATTGAGGATGTGGTCCTACATGTTTTGTATAAATAGGTTGCCATATACATATACTTTCCTTTGTGACATTTCGTATTGTGAAGAGAGTCAGATAAAAAAAAAGTGTGTTTTGGGTGCAATGTCAAAAATTTGCAAGTAATTTTTAGGTAAAGCATGATTTTATGTCAATGATAAAAAAGTCATTAGAATTTTACTCAGTTTAAAGAAACACGAAGGTTTCAACTAACAACCCACCTTTTGTAAATGACATGAGTACCAACACACTATTAACTTTCACATATTATTAGCATGATGTTATCATCCACATATTTCACAACAGGTAATGCATAACAAACAAAGGCAAATACAATGCAATTCTCCATTGTTCCTCTGCATTCACTATTAAAACTGGCTGAGTAATAGTATAGCCAGGCATGGAGGACAGCTTACATTTCAATAGGGGATGAATAAGGTAGTCATTGTACAAGAGTAGGCAAAAAATAGCTTTGAGATGCCAACGATTTTATGATATCACAGCAAACTAAGACTGAAAAGGTCTCTTAAATTGTTGAATGAATAACTCAGAATCAAATTTTTATTTTGTGCCTTAATACAATTGCTTTGGTATAAGCTCTATAGTACACTGTCATTGATATGTGATACACAAGTTCGGCATTATTGTTATGATTCTATTTATGTAGCCCTTTGGGTCATCAATTTAAGGGTGACCCTTTTTATTGGTTGCTCATTGTGACTCTTGCAAAAACATGCATTGTACTACATTGGCACAGTGAACAGGATGAACCAGTCCTTTTCATGAATAACACAACAAGCATGCAGTAAAATGCACTGTCAAATTCATTCGCACATGCAATTTGCACAATTATTTCTTATTGTCAGATATTGTTACTCAGGATTTTCTCAAACATGTGTTATGAACTATGAACTATGACTATGTTATGTTATGTTAGTTTACGTTATGAACCAAGAACTGTTTAATATATGATAATCTTGTGATTTAGCTAGTTGGACTACCTGTGGTGGCACGTATTAGGTCAGAGGTTTTCATTGTCAGGCCACCATCTTGTGAAAGCAACTCGTAATGCAGCGAGTTTTATAGCTTAGCAAATCCGTAAGAATTGGCATTATTCATTTATAATTTATTACAATTTACTAAGCTATCAAACTATGGCTGGATCGTTTGGAGATGAAATCTGATGGTGTCTCAGGAAACAAGGAATGGCTTCATTGGCGACGTACTTTCGACAATTTTTTATCAGTGTTACCTGAGGGAGGCCTTGACAAGCTTCATATATTAACAAACTTTGAATCACCGGAAATCTTCCAATGCATCGAAGAATCAACCTCATATGACTATGTGATTCAAATACTACAAAATTTGTTTGTACAACGCACGAATGAAATCTACACTCGTCACTTACTGGCTACTCCGTGACAGCAAACTGGAGAAACACTGGATGAATATGTATTGGCTCTGAAAACTCTCAGTAAAGAGTGTAACTTTAAATCTGTTACCTCGGCTGTTTACTGTGAAGAAAGTATTCGTGACACATTTATAACTGACCTTCAATCCCATGCTATTCGTCAATGACTATTGGAAAACACAATGCTTACCTTGCAAGCTATGTTTGATCAAGCTCGTACTCTAGAGTCAGCTATGCAAAGCTCTGAATCATATAGACCTTTTCGGTTCCCCTTAACAACCGTGCATATCAACAAGTTGAAGGGGCAAACAAAGCCGATCGTGGCATTAAAACTTTAAGTTGTGGTGCGAGGGAAGGTTAGTTTTTTCTGTTATTTTGCTTTGAAAATGTCAAAAAGCTGTATTGTCAATGGATGCAGCAATCATGGATTGATGGGGAAAGCTTTAAGCTTCTTTGTAAAGTCCATTTGCAATACGATAAGACCACTAACAACTGTAAAAGTATAGATAGCCTTAAAAAATCACATGGTGAAACAAGTCTATTCAACAATACATGATCCCTACACTTACAGACTGCTATTTATACATAAGACGCTTCCCCTAATGAAAATTCTTCGCTTCCGTAGTCTACAGTACCACTGAGCTTGCAGCTGAAGTGGATAGTCATTAAGATTGACTACTTGAAGCAAGAAAAAGAATACCTTATGGACATGATCAGGTGTCTAGAGCAGCAGGTTACCAACTTTACATCAAAAACTTAACTCTGTCGAGGTTAGGTTTCTGTGTTGTGAACACACACTGACCTTACTGCCAGAGATGGCAAGTATACTTCAGAAGACAGCAGTTTTGTAAAAAGTTTATCTAAATATCTTCCATGTGCTTCTCCCCACTTATTAATGTATTTAGATGGCATTCTACAATGTACAAGACCTTAAAAACACCAAAATAATACCACAACAAGACCATGCTCCATACAAAACGCTGTTGACAGACCTCATTGTTTGCCCCTTTGTCGGATCGTTGCCATTGACAACAGGCCATGTGACGTAACACCGAAAAAATCTATACTTCTCAACCTTCCTTTAATGCAGCTATTCCTGTTACTCCAGTAGCTTCTACACCAGACATAAGACCTGATAATATATCAGCTGCTGCTCAATTTGAAGATCAGAAATGTTTCTTCTGTGGGAACAACAAGCACCCATGTTCAAAGTTTCCTGCTTGGGAGGTGACTTGCAACAAATGCCAAAAGAGTGGGCATTATGCAAAGATGTGTCGGGGAAAGTCTCAAAAACTTAGTGCTGCCATCACTCCTGTAATACTTGCCTCTACTTGGCCCTAGAATCCTTGGTGAAATCATCTGTGACTGTAAGAGTAAATGGTCATTCCGCAGAAATACTCTTTGACAGTGGGAGCAGTGAGAGCTTTATTTCCCCAGGTTTGGTGGATTCTGCACATCTATCCATTCATCCATGCTCCGGCACAGTTTCCATGGTCTCCACAGGGTTTTCAACCCAAGTTCAAGGATTTTGTCTAGTTGACCTCACCTACCTGGGATATACCTACAAGAATGTTTGCCTATCTATACTACCTGGACTTTGTGTTCATAACATATTAGGATGACTTCCAGACCCAACACGAGAGTATCATCTTCAACTATGGTGGCTCAAAACCGCCTTTGACTGTTTGTAATCTTACAACTCTGTACATTGATCCACCAGAACCTTTTGCAAATCTGTCACCTGACTGTCAACCAATTGCTACTAAATCTCATCACTACAGTCAAGAGGACCTGGAATTTATTGATAAAGAAGTGAAAAGATTACTTAAAGAAGGAATAATCAAGCCAAGTAATTCTACTTGGCATGCTCAGGTGGTTGTAACAAAAGATGAGAACCACAAGAAAATGTTGGCCATTGACTATTCGCAAGCTTTTAACAAATTCACCTTTCTCGATTCATTCCCCCATTGCTGAGGATAGTCAATATGGTAAACCAGATCGCACAGTGCAAAATCTTTGGCACTATTGACTTACACAGTGCATATCATCAAGTGCATCTCAAAGATTATGACAAGCCCTATGCAGCATTTGAAGCATGAAACTGTCTATACCAACTCACCTGTCTTCCATTTGGGGTCACTAATGGAATTTCATGCTTCCAATGAGAATTGATGAAATTCGTACAAGAAGAGAATCTCAAAGCCGTTTTCCCATATCTCGACAGCATCACCATATGTGGTAAAGATCAAGAGGATCACTATGCCAATCTTAAGTCATTTCTTGAGGCTGCACAGCGAAACAACATTACCTACAACGATGATAAAAGTGTCTTCTCAACCACACGTCTTCTTATTCTTGGATATATTATCGAGGGTAATACCATTCACCCTGATCCTGAAAGCCTTCAACTGCTGCGTGAACTTCCTGTGCCACATGATTCAAAGTCCTTTAACAGGTGCTTGGGACTATTCTCATACTACTCACAATGAATCCCTGCATATTCTGATCGCATCAAGCCCATAACTTCATGCAAGTCATTCCCACTGAACTCACAAGCAGTAGAAGCCTTTGAAAGCATAAAGAACACAATAGAAAAAGTCGTGATTACAGCTGTCAATGAAGATATCCATCCCCTTTGAGGTAGAAACAGATGCTTTGGATATTGCCCTAGTGGCTACACTACGCTGTCAACAAGGTCGCCCTGTCACTTTCTTCTCAAGAACCCTTCAAGGTAGTGAGCTCAAACATGCTGTTGTTGAAAAAGAGGCCAAGGCTATTGTTGAGTCTGTATATCATTGGAGGTATTTCCTAACTGGAAGACACTTCACACTTAAGACAGATATGAAATCAGTGTCTTATATGTTTGACAAGCAGCACAAAGGCAAGATAAGGAATGATAAAATTATGAGATGGAAACTGGAGCTTTCTTGCTATGGTTTCTTATGGCCAGACAAGGAGAACATTGCTGCTGACACCTTCTCAAGAGCTACTTGTGCTGCCTCTCCATATCATAAATCTTCACTTCATGACCTGCACAACACCCTTAGTCATCCAGGTGTCACTAGAATGTGGCACTTTGTGCACTCAAAGAACCTTCCATTCTCCATGGAGGAAGTAAAGGAGGTCACCAGCACCTGTGAAACTTGCAACGAATGCAAACCTCAATTTCATCAGCCACCACAGGTTCCTCTCATAAAAGCTACACAACCCTTCGAAAGGATTAACATTGACTTCAAAGGGCCACTACCGACCACTTACAAGAACAAATACTTCTTGAACATTGTCGATGAATTCTCAAGATTCCCTTTTGTGTTTCCTTGTGCTGATGTATCCACTTCAACAGTAATCAGATGTCTTACTTCACTCTTCTCCAAATTTGGTATGCTGGTGTATGTGCACTCAGACCATAGCTCGTCTTTTATGAGTCAGAAGCTGCAAACTTTCTTGATGGAAAGAGCAATTGCTACTACCAGTTATAATGAAACAGGGAACGGCCAAGTTGAAAGGTACAATGGGATTGTTGGCAGGCAATAACTACATGTCTCAAGTCTAGAAACCTGGACAAAGTGCACTGGAAGAAAGTACTCACAGATGTTCTCCACTCTATCTGCTCACTCTTGTGCACTGCTACTAATGAAATGCCTCACAATCGTTTTCTTGGTTTCCCAAGAAGATCCTCCTCTGGTACTTCTGTACCTTCATGGTTAACTTCACCTGGATCTGTCTTCCTGAAATGACATGTCCGCTCAAGTAAGTTTGAGCCTCTGGTTGAAGAAGTTGAGCTCCTCCAGGTGAACCCACACTATGCTTATGTTCACTACCCAGATGGGCTGGAAACCACAAGATAGACAAAGCGTCTCACTTCATGCACTCCGTCAACAGTATCACAAGAAACTGACACAGTCAGCAAAGATGATCTTTCACTTCAAGAACCACCATCAATAGGATTGGGAGCTAAAGATGCAGTTTCGTCGAATCTTGCAGAAAGTCTTCCAAAAGACTTTCTTGATCCTCCACCTCTGTATCATTCCAAACACGTTCGCTGTCCTGTGGATAGGCTCGATCTTTAAAGAAAGGGGTGAATGTTGTTAACTATGACTATGTTATGTTATGTTATATTAGTTTACATTGTGAACCAAGAACTCTATTATATATAATAATCTTGTGATTTAGCTAGTTGGGCTACCTGTGGTAGCTCATGTCAGCAGTTTTCATTGTCAGGCCACCATCTTGTGAAAGCAACTCGTAATGCAGCATGTTTTATAGCTTAGTAAAGCATTATTTGTTTATTATTCATTACAAGGTCTTTGATATCTGCCAATAATTAAGGTAAACAGAAGACCAATGGGTGTATCAAACATCAAAGTAGCACTTTGCGAAAGCAAAATAACACTTTGTCCATGTGATGAAAAGCACTTGTTACTCAATTTGCATGTGTGCTTATGTGTCTAAGTGAAATTGCATACATCAAACAAAAAGGCATTTCAATGGTGATTTTACTGCTTGGGAGTGTGCGTTAGGTTCAATACTTATCACTTTCTTGAACAACAATTACAAAATGGAAAATTCCAGTGATGGTAGTTAGAAAAAAATGTTAAAACTTGCAATTCTCAAAACAAAACTATCAGAGCATTTTCAAGCATGCTACACGAATCACAGATGCAGGGCTACTTGAAATGATCAACCAACTAAGATGTTTTGCCACCTAAGGCCTGTGTATAATAGCCTATTAGTAATTCCAATCTTTGATTCCTGCCAGTTAAAGAATTTTAACACCACATAACATACCTAGTTAATTAAGTAATGCAAGACACTATACAATTTGATGCATGCTATAATTTGATAAAGAGCAAGGCTTATAATGACACCCAATAACATGTTTCTTTTTGCGTTATTATGGGACGGATGAGATATATTTATTGAGACCTTGAAAACTGAGCAACTTAACCTCAGTACCTGGCATTTTGGGACATCATAAGCTTTATGGATTAACTTTGGTTCTCTGTGTCAGGCAACAATAATTAATCAAGGCATTGTATTTTGTCAGATTGTACTGCGTTAGGATATGTAGCATTGCCTATGCATAGCCCAACTAAAGAGCCCCACTTCGCGGGGTAATTTTTGGTTAGCAGCATTGATTGGATAGAAGGGTTGCAATGTTGTGCTTTGTAGAGTAGGCAGATCACAGAAAAAAATCGTCTCTCTTGCACATTGGGCAGTTAAATAACAATGCAATTGGTAGGTAAAGAAATATGCTGCTTTTTAAAGTAATAACCCTCATGGGCGACATCACCGTACCTACATTTGCAAAAATAAAATAACAGTATGGAAGAAGCAATGGCTGTTTTCACTTCTGAAAAATCTGTGTATAATAATCTCGTATGGGTTAGACGTATCAGAAATTATATGTAAAACATTGTTTAGTGCCACTTTCTGGTCACAAGTGGGGCACTTAGTTGGTACTATTGCTAGTCTAAATGTTATTTAAATCTGTCAATGGGTGTACGTACCGGTACTTATACAGCAATGATCGATTGAATAGGTTACTTACCGACATCTGACATTGTACTATCATAGTAAAAGAACTAGTTAAATCTAGTAAGTCACAAAATACATTCTCGCTTTGATTTATAGGAATCAAACTTCGAAAAACTCTCAATTCTGCTGATCTTTTACATGACAAAACCTTCGTATCCCTAAACAAGTTCTTTTTTGGCGGCTTGTGTTGACATTTTCGCTCTCAATCCTAATGAGGCTATAGCATAATGGCTAGTAACAGAGTGGTATAAACAAGTCGTGAAATCAAATCGAATGTTATGTAGCAAAAATAATCAGCGCTGGATTACGAACAGCGTTATTTTTTCATATTTAATCAAAACCATCAGTGATACAACTACCCACACCACTCGCAGCAAAAAAGACACGAGGTCAGCGAGTTCCAATTGGCAATGGTGCTAACAATTTTATAAAATACAACTTGCATACTCATAGAAAATATTAATTAACTTAAATTTAAAAAAAACTAAAAAAAGATATTGTGTGACTGTTGCAGTATAAATATAGTAAGATCTTCATTTAGTTATGAGACTTGAAAACTCATATGGAATGACTAAAGAAAGTATAGTAACCTAAAATCTTTCAGTGTTTTTATGTAAGAAATTGTTGTTTCCAATACTATCCTATTTTGAATATAATTCAAGTCTGAACTACCAGATAACAGCAACCCAGGTATTTTAGCAAGCTGATCAAAGAGATTCTTTGGTTCTTTAGCAAACAAAGGACAGTGCAGGAGAAAATGCTCGTTGTCTTCATCTCCGTAGTTACAATCTCACATTGGAATCGGACAGTCCAAGTTATGCCGATATCTATGTTAATTGAATGCACTAGACTTTACGCTTAGTTTTGTTAACTTCCCGATACCTACAATGTTATATGCATTATATGTTGATATTTTGGGGGGTCGATTAATGTCAATCAATTTACGTTTAAAGCTCAGAAATCGAATTTGCACTTGTTATCTCATTCCCAAGTGAGTTCCATTCACAAATTCCGTTTGAGAAAATGCACTAATGTAAGTGTGGCAGACAAATCAAATAGAGTTTTACAGTTACTATTTTCGCAGACTTTGTAGCGTAGATTTTTGCTTGTTTCAAGTGCACTATCTCAAATTCATATTTCCTCATCTCATTTTAAATGTATACTTCTATGAGTTACATTAAGGAGATTTCTCGACAATTCAGCAATAAAAAGTAACCAACCGGGGTAACAGCGTTCGGTTGGAGAGTCAGTTTTTCGGGGTCGGTGTCGGGGTCGGATTGAGCTCTTACCCCGTCGAGGTAACAGTGAACAATATATAAGCACGAGTTTCTTGATGGACACCAATCTTGTGAAGTCATCAGCTAAGATCAACCCTTCGAAATTGTCGTTGTTGAGGTGTACTTGAGTTGTATAGAAAAAACTGGTATCAGGCAAAGCGTGATAATTTGCACGTAAGCTGTGATGAATTGGAGAAGCGATTATCGTTGCCAGTCAGTCCTCGACTTACTAACAAGTCTAGCATCACGACATCGTCATCATCTGATCATAAACATTATCGCCAAAATCAAGCACATATTCGTCCCAATCCCCGTCAATAGGCAATCACAGACTATCACAACTAAGCGCAGATCCAACTAAACTCCCCGACTGATCCTCGGCAAGGTTCGTGGTCTAGTCGGGTAGGCTTTTCCCGACCAGGGTAGACAGGGACGTAACTATTGGGGTTTTGGGGATGTTTCACCCCCCCCCCCCCCAATCTTGAAAAACAGCATTTCGCAGGGCAAAGCCGAAGGAATTACTAGTTCTCGCAGGGCAAAAGATATCAAAAGTCAAGTTTCACAAAATATTTTAATTTTCTTAACTTTATTATCAAATACAATTCATATGTTCGTTTTTTCCATTTTTTAGGGGTATTGTAAATAGAATTTCTTAATTCCGAGCCCCTTAGTCCATTCCATGTTCTGATTTTCGTATTCCTGTGTCTACTTCCACGTGGTGTGTCATGTTGCCATTCAGTCTCAGCATGTTTGATTGTGACACATTGTTCTGTTGTTATCAAACAAGAAGAAAATCGGCAAACTGCCATTGGATGCCCCACCTACGTAGATGACAGTGAGTTGATAAGTCGGGACCCAGGTGAGAGACCAAAAACATTGAACAAGGATCAAAAGAAATTCTTGATTACTGCAAGGCCGCATCAACCAAAGCTTATGAATTACCCGAAAAATGGCAGCATATCAAGACATAAAACCTGCCAATTTAATCCTAAATGGTATAAATCATTTCCTTATCTGGAGTATAGCATGAAGACCGACAAGGCATATTGTTTCATTTGCTCCATTGTCCCTTTTGGACCAGGTCGCGAGAAAAGTGACACTGCTTGGATAGACGGTATCGCATCATGGCATAAAGTGTTGGAACCAGAAAAAAGCCAAACTTGCTCAGCATTTTTTTCATCTGAAGCGCATGAAACAGCATTGGTTGATTTTGCTAAGTTTTCGGTCGACCCAGGTCACATTGACGTTCAATTGAATCGGCATCTTAAGGACATTGTCATTCAAGAGAAGGCTGATAAAGAAAAATGCAAATCGATAACGAAGATTTTGTTTGATATTGCTAGAACATTAGCAAGGCAAGGGATTGCCTTCAGAGGCACCAGAATGGCAATTTTGTCCAGTTTGAGAATCTTCTCTCAAGGCACTGTCCACAGATGAAAGAATGGCTTGATAGCAAATGAATGCAGCCTTACAATACGAAATATGTGAGTCCAAATTCACAATATGAAGTTTTAGAGATCTTGGGGGAGAATGTTAGATAAAGAACAAAACATGAAATTGAGTGTGCTAAAATGTTGTCGGTTTCGGCCAATACAACACCCGATGTTAGTAATAAGGATCAAATTTGAACAATCTTTTTGTGGTAAAAAACTTGAAAATCGCCTTGAAAATTTGCGACATTGCGCTAAAATCATACTTAAA
>JANTCA010082683.1:0-14404 GCA_024741275.1 Chironex yamaguchii | reverse complement strand
TAGATAGATAGATAGATAGATAGATAGATAGATAGATAGATGGATGGATGGATGGATGGATGGATAGATAGATGGATAGATAGATATAAGGTCTAATTTAAGCAGTGTTTGCTCCTCGATAAATATATGTAGGAGTGGTTGTAGAACTTGTTTTTAAAGCCGACATACAGAATGAATGGAGTCCTATGTAAGCAGCACCATATTGCCACGCATTACATCCCGCTTTGTTTATACTCTTTCATAAAGGAAGAGGTTGTTTGAAAAAACGGAAACAAGTTAAAGTCGAATTGTCTTAATCCACCATTCATACTGTCGTTTTCATACTATAACTAGTATTCTTAATAGTAAGAAGTCAAAGATATTGATTAGAAGTCATATTAATTTATCACCTCTTTAAGCAACCATAGATGAAGCAAAGAACAAACTAGGACAACATTGGTTATTTACGAAATTCCCTCTCTAATATTAGTTGTCTTTGTAGATGGTTCACATTAAAACTTGATAGCATTTTAAAATATTACACATAACTGTTCGTACCTTCTTCCAGATTGTGTTTCCTGACGTGGGAGAGATGACCTTCCAGGAAAGTTTCTTACATCTTCTTGTTTCACAGTTTACTTCAGATTGCGTACTAGGTAGTGACTTCAGTGATGGACATGGAGGTGGTGGTGGTGGTGGTGGAGGAGGAGGAGGAGGAGGTGGAAGACAAGAGGGTGGAGGACAAGGTGGCGAAGGGCAAGACTGCGGGGGATCAGGGGTAGTTGTAAGACAAAGGACGTGCGTAGGTTGTGACGGTAGAGGACTCTGATATTGCGAAGGGATGGATATGTCACAAGTTGAAGAAGTTTTGTCTTCTGATCGTTTACATGGTGTTGAAGGTGTACAGTCGGTTTCCATCTCAGTCTTTTGAGGAGGCTCTGATGGAGCCTGTTCTTTGGCTATGTAGCTTGAATATTCTGTTTCCTCTGGACCAGTATCTCTCAGTTCATACGTCCATGTTACAACACTCTGCTTATTTGTGCAAAGATTAAAGAAACTGGTCTTTGACGTAAAAACTGTTTTAACCCCTACGTAGAAAAAGTTAGACTACGTTTGAAAGAGGATTCTGATAAACAAAGAATATGAATGTAAACTTAAGTAGAGAAATTGTTGTCCAACTTTGAAATGAATTTAATTATTCCATGTTTTATATAGTTTCATATATATGTATTGGAAGAATATCATATATAAGGTACTATTACTAATAATATACTATATAACTTTATAATACTACAACTGAACCAATTGGTTATACTAATATTGATATTTCTTTTTCAGTGACTTTTAAGTTTTGATTTAGACAAGGGCAACTTCAGTCAATATTTATGACAATGCATGAATTTGAGATATTTGATTAACAACGTTTAATTGCTGCATTTAAAAGAGTGGGAAGGGGACAGGGGAATAAACGAGTGAACGAATAAATATGCAATCAAATAAAGAAATCCGTAAATAAATGGATAAATCAATAAGTAAATAAACAAATACGTAAATAAATGGATAAATAAGTGAATAAAACAGTAAATAAGTTAATAAGCAATAAATTTGGTATGTGATGAAAAAAATAATAAACAAACCAACCAGCCAACCAACACGTAAGTGAGTGAGAACGTCGAGTAAAGCAAGTACATTATACTTCCTTGCTGGCATGCTTCATCTTGCACGTGTGCTGTTCTTAAAAACTTTCAATGTACAATATTGGCAATGATATCATAAATTTGGGATTATAAAACTGTGAGTTATAAACTGTTTGTTTGCATGTAAAAGTACTCATGGTCGAATTATTGCTGGTATTTTGTCTTAATTTATGGTAACTTACTGTTTGTTATTATCTGCATTATGAAGAATAACAATCTGTATGCCAATACAAGCGGCGAGATGTTAATTAGGAATAACAGAAATGATTCCAAGTTGACAACAATCTCCGTTGGGCTCATTTTGATCCTAGAATATACAAGGAATTCAATATATGAGCAATTAAAGTAATACAAATGAAAAAAAGACATACACAATTTTTCATTAATTTTAAAAAAAGAAGTATTTTACGAAACGAACAAAGCTAAAACTGTATCGCTTCAAATGCAGATAATCTGATTCTTTAAAATTATATTATATTAAGCGTAACAGCACGTCTAGTAAACTGGAAGGGAGTGAATTTTTTTACTAACCGTT
The DNA here is from genome assembly GCA_024741275.1 of Chironex yamaguchii. Classification (NCBI taxonomy): domain Eukaryota; kingdom Metazoa; phylum Cnidaria; class Cubozoa; order Chirodropida; family Chirodropidae; genus Chironex; species Chironex yamaguchii. The sequence goes on along the minus strand of JANTCA010082683.1, from coordinate 12,193 downwards.
CAGTTATGATGATCATTAGGGACCAAGAATTGACACCTCTACTGTAATGATGGTTGTTGAAGAGTTTACTAGAGACGCTGGTCTTGAATCTTTTATCTTTCGATCGGGGCTACGCTTTGGTGACGTCAAATTATACTAAGGTGTGACGTCAGCTTATTGCGTAATTATCAACTCGGCAAGGGGAATGGATATCCGTCATAATGTTTTGTGCCTACAAGGCATATGATTAACACCATTTGCTTTAATTCCATAGAAAAGTTGACAAGGTGACACTTTGGTAGGAACACAATTTAAGACACGAGTATGACCACGCTGTGAACCTGGGTCTCACGACTGCAAATCTTTCCTAACAAGCTAACCAGGTCAATAGCAAAGGTCGAAAGACTATTTGTCAACCCCGTCAACTGTTGTTCAACACCCGTCGTCTGGCCTTGTTATTGGGTGTGTGTCTTGGTGTATACGCTTCAAAAGCGGCATGTGATTTGTGCCTACAAGACATCCATTTACCACGGTTTGCATTAATTCCATGTAGAAGTCGACAGGGTGACTTACCCCATCTGCCACCTTTTCTTACCTCATTGCATAAAAATCCATTATAATAGAAATTGTTGGTCACATTTGTTCTAATTGCTGACGAAAAAAAAGCATTCAGAAACTTTAGAGAAAATTTTCTTAATTCAATACGGCCTTCTTTACTGTTTACTACTGTCTTAGTGGAAAAGGCGTCCGATTTGAAGCGCATGAGTCAAGATTAAATCTCGGGTGGTCGGAACCACACCTTAACTGCCATTCTTGCGCAAGACTCAGCAGAGAGGTTAGCAGAGGCTATTTAGTATCCAATTAATACCCTGGATCCCCTCTCTATCAAGGATGATATTAGAACTCATCGTATCCCTGAAAGCTTTTGCAAATGTCATAACTTAAAACTTCTCAATGCAATATTTTGAGTATCCGAGTTTTCTGCCTTGAGGGAGGAAACATAAAACTCAAGTGGCTAGAAAACAAACACCCAAGACAGAATCCCAGTGATAAAAAATTAGCCAAATTATTCCATCAATATTTCTGTTTGCACAATATACAAATACAAAAAAATAACATATGTACAATCCTCATTACATAACATGGCTATACTTTGTTTTTAAGACGGATACGAAATGACACTGACACTCAATGGACAAATATAGGTTGACTTTTTCCCGTACAAAGGGGTGCGTTTGATAAAACGTCAATCTACCACTTTCAACATTTTCATGTTGCTAAACAAAGGAGACACAAATAGATTATTTAAAATACTTCTCCCTCGTGGAAAGTACAGTACTTTATGTCATAAAAATTGACAAAAACGTACTGCGACCCCAAAGATAAGCATCACGTACATAATCTATGGACTATAAACAACACCTTGATAGTGAGGTTATAAAAATGCACATTTTATATATGAACCTAATTTTATTGAAAAGCCTAAAATATAACTGAAAGTTGTAAAATAATTTATACGACTCCTAAAAGTTCTCTAACTCTAACTCTTTTCCAAGATCTTTAAATAAAAATCACGTTTTTTTTCTATGGAACGGTACTGCGTTCTCGGAACTCAAAGCCAATAGACAGGAACTTCTGAAGTCACGGAACACAAGAAGACACCACATAAAAAACTAGTCACCTCGAAGCGACATACGAATTAAAATATAGTAAATATAGACTAGTCCATTAACCATTAAGACATTACAATATCCAAATAACTTTTAAAGGTTGCATGCAGCTCGACTCTGATAATTGGCTTCGTCTAACCCATCACAGGGGCAGATAGATGTAGCTGCCACTATTGTTATAAACAACTTCAAAATTTTCTAAATCAAAAAGCACTACGGCACTTCGGCGTCATTAAGGATCATAAACATGATCTAAGAATCCTTGACTGAAAATTACTAGACACTGTTAATGTTTAAACACAAACCAAACCTGCATGTTATAAATATCTTTAGCAGTTCAAAGCGAATAACTGTCCTTGAACCTTTTAGTCTTTTCATCTTTCTTTCTTTGTTTGTTTCAAATTACGTACGATTAAAATCTATGTATCTATCTATCTATCTATCTATCTATCTATCTATCTATCTATCTATCTATCTATCTATCTATCTATCTATCTATCTCTCCATCCATATATATATATAAAAGATATAAGATACATATAAAAATATAAAAATATATATAAAAATATATATATATTCTTTTTTTCGTGATTTTTGATATTTGCTTTTCGGTCGAGCGAGAACTTCAAGACGCCGAAAGTCATGCAACGGTATGGTCTTACACCGATGTCATATCACACAAATGCGCTGCCTACGTCGCCTAAACGGGCCACTTATCTGTCGCGTTTGGTCAAACTAATGAACACAGATGATGACAGTCAGTATGCAAAACAGATGCGAGAAAGTGCACACGAAACTTTCATCCCCTAAAAAATCAGGAATTGCAAAACTTAGCCTTTAAATGGTTCCTATTTCCATAAGCAAGGCTCCTCCTCTCAAAAGTGTAAGAAAGTAAAACTTTGGCTCTCTATTTGTTTAATTTTGCTCGATGGCTCCTGAGCAGAGAAAAAATCTTAATAGAGCATAGGGGCAGACGCTATCGTAGTAAAATCCAGGATCGAACATTATTTACTTACGCATGATTTTTTTGAGCTGTTATGACAACTATTTCTTTTACAAAGGTTCAAAACGGACATCTGCCTCTTATTTTCTTGGTTATTATATTTGCTTTATTCTAACTAGCTCTTTTTGTATACTTCTAGTCTTAAGTTCTCATTATAATGCCTGTATGCTCTCCTTTCGTCACTCTGTCCCTGGCTAGGGCCTTATGGACCAAAACACTGCAAACGAAGTACATATATATAATACTTTCCTTCTTGCAACATTTCCAAAAACATCATCATACTCTACTATATACGAAACATATAGATTTAATTTACAAATTTTCTTTCAAATGAAATTAATTCGCAGTCCAATTTAATCTGATATTGTAGACGGACTGTGCATCAGGTATCCCTTCACTTGCATCTGCTACGCCTTGGCAATGTGTGGCCCAATGTAACAGCCTTCGAGATTACTCAATCGTCCACATGTTTTGCACTGTGTAAATCAAGCAAATTACAACATGATTCTCATGTAGAAACACGTATTTACTACAGCATTAAGAAATTAACAAACCGCGTCTTAAGCTACATAACTTCTCTGGAATAACGTGGATTATTTTCGCCTCTATTATTAAACAGGTCAGTGTTAGTAGCAATTTCTTTTTTAAAAACGTAACTGGTGTAAATTTGTAACCAAGTTTTTTGAAGCTTGAAATTGCGCATTCTGTAATATTCTATGAAAGTAGGAACAATAAACAAATATATAAGTAGGACCCGTCTGAATTTACTTCAAGCTTCATAAAAAACATGGCAGAACTTGGCAATTTTAGAGTATTATCCAATACAATTACTTCACGGCCTATAAACCTCCTCTTTCATGACGAGCACATATAAAGTTTATGATATTTACACGTATCAAGTTTAACGTATCTACGAATGCGTATTACACCCGTTAGAATGAACATATTTCAAAACTCCATGAGCACAAACCTCCGTCAAGCCAGTATGATTACTTAAACAACAAGGGTATTCCCACGATGATTTCCTTGCTATTTCATGAAGCTATCATTATCAAATACGGTTTGGGTTTTCGCCCAAAAGAATTCCCAACTAGCATTATGAAGGCTGTGTTACCGAAAAAGTGATCCAAAATCCAGGATTTGATCCGAGTCACCCCCAAAATTTGATCAGTTCTAAATTAGTATATTTCTGACCTATCCTGAAAATTTTGTCAAAATGCATCCATAGCTTTGTGAGTTATGTTATTAACAAACAAACAAACAATGAGACAAACGAACGCTGGCAAAAACATAACCTCTTTGGCGAACGTAATAATTTAATTAAGGTAACACTTAAAAAGAGCAAATATTGTTGTTCAGTACACTGTATGAAAATTTCTTGGAGATAAAATAAAACGAGGCATACTGTTAAACAACCAAATATTTTAAGAACGAGATTAACTAATTCAGCTTCTAGTAGACGGTAACTTGGAACCAACGCATTATGTTTTCGTATTATAATATTATACTAGTAGATATGGGTTTCTACAAATCAGCTAGTGTTATATACTCTATCCTTTGTCAACTAGTATAATATACTGTATCATTTGTCTATATTGCTGTAGAGCAGTTGCATATTTCATGAAAATTAAGCAGTCATATGTATAGCAGATTACACAAAACTAGGAGCACTTTGTAACTTGGTTTTATCCAATGAGGATTTCCTCGATACTTGTTGCTTTGTGTATGAGGTCATTACCAAGTATGAAACCAAACCATAACTCAATCATTTATGCATCGTTCCAGAAAATTTCAATAACTTTAGTCCAGAAAGTTTTGATGCATGTTGTTAATAAACCGACAAACACGACATAAACATAAGCAAGGCCTTGGCGGAAGCAACAAAGCAATACTTACCATCTGAAAAGATGAAACAGGAGCAAACATGCATAAGAAGAAAACAAATAATTATATGACAAATACGGCTAAACAAAATGTGAAGAACATTAATATAAATATCAGAGTTTCGAATAAATTACACTCGTTTGATATTGAATAACCTCTACAAGTAAGAGCAGTATTCACAAAATTTGAACAATTTTTGGCGGTAAAAAACTTGAAAATCGAAAATTTGCGATATTGCGCTAAAATATACTTAAAATGTTATTTCGTTTGACATTCTGTAGGCAGAAAGAGTTACTTTTTTCACTTGGACCCTTCCAATAATGCTTTGCTTTCTCTTTGAATTTTTCCTTTATTGTTTATGATTGGCTAGTTTCGGTCCATGTTTGCTATACATAGGTGGCCATATATTTATACTTTCTTTGCTGACGATTCACATTCTACATAAACTCAAGCGGAGAAAGGTCTCAAGTATGGTTTAGCGCAATGTCGCAAATTTACAAACTTCTTGTATGGATCCCCAGTTTTGGTTGATCTTACACCAAAGTACGAAGTAAGGTGACTTTAAACCTTTAAATTCAATCCTAAATTAGATAAGACGACATCCTTGCAAGCCAGTCGTTGTGATTTCGAATCGGCGTCGTCAAAACCAAAATGCCATTTATAAGAGAAGGAAACGGGGGGCCATTCTGAAAAGTTTACTTCCTAATTAATCCCTAATCCTACATGGGAATATGCTACGATAGACCAAGAGCATTTGACTAACTAACATGCTTTACTCACTTACTCGCATTACAGACTTATGACTTCCGTTTACATTAATTAACTCCAAGGTATGTTATTCATTTGCAACAACCACTGCCTATTTTCATCAGTAATGCATGACCGGAGAAAAACATGCTACGAAAAGTAAAAGAAGACAAAAACGTACCCCCTATTCATCCATACCAGGTTCCAAATGAAAGCAAGACGGTCCGTCATGACAGAGAAAAAGAAAATACCTTTAATTAGGCTGCATTAAGAAACGAAGTATTAAACATTTACATACATCCATTACTAATGGCAAAGATGGTATGACAAGGGATGTCCTTTCCCGAGTAGTGAATCTGCAACATATCAAACTCGTCCACTGATAGTGTAAGAGGAATTATGAGCGATGGAGAAAAGAAACCAAAGGGCCTAAAACGTATTTTTGGCCACTTCAACTGATAGATCTTCCGTGTCTGAGAAAGAGTGGGAAATTGGTTTGATGTTTTGATTGAGCGTTTGCTTTTTCGTTTTCTATTTAAGCCGTATTGATAACCAAATATCAAACCAAAGCAAAATATCAACACAATACAAAACATTCCTATCATAAATCTTTCCACTTAGGTAGAGAGGTAAACCATCAAACGAATGGATTAGAAGATAAATCAGGAACACATGCAATTCCTAAGTCATGTTTGAACCCTTCTGTATGCGAGACTCGACACTAAAGAATTTTTATCGCCACCAATGAATCCACTTACTTTTTTATTTCTGCTTGCTCAACTAGAGAGCAGTCCAATATACTCAACAACAGTCCATAATTTACAAAAGACTTCGTAACAAATAATGTTTAACATCACATTATGACATTCTTTTGAAATATTTTTGGGTTTTTATAATGTCAGCGACCAATTCTACTTTGTATATCAATGTCACATTGCTCCTTTTTTAACTTCAGGCTTGGCTCCAATTGTATATCTTGGTTCATTGTTTGACTGCCTTCTTTCCGTCCGTCCGTCTGTTTGTCAGTCAGCTCACTAGATTATTTCCTTTTTAGTGAATATGAATACGCTTGTATTCATATTTATCCTATCAGGTCAAAGTAATGCTCTCTATCATTTCAGCAACTAATCTAAGAGACTCAAAGCGCACAAAGGAGTATGGGTACAAAAAATAAGACAACGCCTACTACGAGTCGAATTAAAATTACAATACCAGCAGACATACAGGAAACAATAGAAAAATCTTTGGTGTTGAAAGAAATTTTTATAAATCCATATCACGGACAAAAGCAGAAGAAAATACTGCAAAGTTGTAGAAGTAAATACTGCAAAGTTGTAGAAGAAAATACTGCAAAGTTGTAGAAGAAAATACTGCAAAGTTGTAGAAGAAAATACTGCAAAGTTGTTAAGTATGTACATCCACGTAAACCATACTTACTCCCTATGATAAGTTTCCAAATTTCATACGAAGAAAACAAAATGAAATTGTTAATATTCAACATAAATCTCTAATATATTGGAGTTTGATAAACATGAGTAAAATAACATAAAAATAAGTCTTTAGTTGTAAAAAACTTCACAATTTCCTTTACAAAGGTAAAAACAGGGACAACATATTGCAAAGCACTTTTGTTTAACAATTCTCAGACGTTGATAAATCAACAAGTTCAGAGTTTTGCCGTTTTGTACTTAATAAAACGACAGGATAGGATATGACAAAATAGCATAAAGAACAATAGGATAAAATATGATAGGATACGGTGGGGCATGATACGATAAAATAAGATATAATCAACAGGAAAGGATACGATAGGATAAAATAGGCCAGAAAATGAAAACAGAGCAACACGTTACAACAAGAAAGGATAATGTACAGTTTGCTATGCTACATGGTACGCTACATATATTCTGCATTCGAAGGCTGAGAAAACTTAAATTCAAAAGTGTTCATATTTACATGCCAAAATTTACTTAATGGATGATGAAATTACAGTACACGTGCAATGTAACTTTAGATGAATGGTATTCTCAGTTTGAGTTCGAACATACACAAGAACCAATTGGTAAAGGTTTTCAAAAGACAGTATTACAAAAGTGTCAATTGCCCTTTTGTACTTTGTTCTCTATTTCCAAGAAATGCTCCTTTTTCTTAGGGGGAAGCCTTTATTCATAAAGTGTTTACTCGGGAGGAGGGTTTATTTGACATTATGGCAATCAAAGGGGGTGTTTATGGTACACAGTTACAACAGCTTTGTAATCAACGACTCAGAACATTAAAATGATAATGTAAAAATCACTTTTGTCTCTAACTGCTGCTTCATCGGTGGAAATGATGTATTCAATACTGTCTGTTTAAAAAGCTGGAGTTCACTTTAGTTTCAGCTTTAAAATTAATCTTCTGTTTCGGCCTCCGTTTAAAAACCAATGCAAAACATCAAAGACAAGAAATTTCGAAATAATAAGCATTTTAAAACTTACAAACTGGCTCCGTCCAATCCAAGATCAGCAAATGCCAAAGCAAGCATTAAATGATAAAATATTGTAAAATGAATATTAGAAATACACAAGAAAAAACCCCCAAGAAAATCATAAATAAGAAATTGTCATTAATATTACGATGTCTAATTAAAATAGAGAAATGACTCCTAATTAACATGCCACATAAAAACAGAGGGAATATCCACTGAGTATCATGTACAGGCCCTAATTAAAGCTTATTAGGCAAAGAACATGTAACCAAGATCATCCTAGCCAAAGCAAGCAATTACAAAGTAAATCAGCTCACGAACATTGTCCTCCATTCCCGTGCAAGTAAATTCTAAATTCGCCTTGAAAATTTGCAACATTGCCCTGAAAACAAACTTTTAAAAAATTTCAAATAAAACTTTAAAATTTTTTAAAAGTTTCAAGACAATTTTCAAGTTTTGTACCACAAAAGGATTGTTCAAATCTTAAATGCAGTGGACATCAGAACTACAAACTCACTTGATATTCTTTCAGACTCGTTTCATTGCCTAAAGAACTTCAAAAGTGAAAGTACAGTCATCGTTAATGTCGACAAACGGGATTGTGCGGTCATTTATGACAAGAATAGGATGGTGGATAAAGTGACCAGAGATTACTTGAAGTTCATCAAAGTAAAGGCATGCCCCATTAAACTTACACTCCACCATAAGGCTAAACTTTGTACGCTGTTGAGCAAAATACATAAAGAAAACATTCTATCAGGAGATTTGAAAAAAACTGGACCAAGCGGCCCACGTCCAGGAGTGGACTGTGTTGGGATCGCCTCTAGATCCGATTTCTGCTAATAGTTTCATGCGCTACGAAGAAAAACGTTAGCGTTCAAAACACAAAAAGTTACATCCAATATCCTTTGACACTGGTTTTGTGCTGCTCAAATAAAAAAGTTAAGTTACAGTCATTTACAGACTTCCTTAATGCTTATATTCACTTCTCTTAATATCCAATTATCTTAACATCCATTACTCTTAATAATTAAATTTGTAGAAACCTACACGGTTGTGCTTACAGTTCTTTACATGCATACAAACACATGTACCTGTAAAACTCTGAACTTACCAGTTAAATGGCGAGTCTACAAATATGTAGGAAATGTAGAAATTCACACTGCAGTGGTTGCACTTACCAATCATGAAAAAAATTTCTAAAATATGGTTAATACCCTCAGTTGTAAGCTCTCCACTTAAAGACTGCCTTACATTACAACTGGTAATAAAATCTACTTTGACATTTGATGTACAGATGAAGTAATAATTTGGAAGACGATACTCACCACTTTCAATATCTATTCAGGAAAAAAGGAAAAAGAAAAATTTAACTACAAATACTGATTGGTTCACGAAGGTAGATAAAACTTAACTTCCGATATGATTCTTAAAAACATGCCAAAGCCTACACAACACTTAGGACAAATCATTCTGCAGGTTCGTGAGTATTGGTTAGCAACATCAAAAGTGACTGCATTGTAATTTTTGTAAATAGCAACAAAAATGTCCTGGTATGCTTGCAGCTCCTTCGAGGGCAATGCTATGATAACACGAGTAATATGATTTGGGAAAGATCTAGTGTGGCCATTAAGATAAACAACGTGTAACCTAAACCATTACACACCTGGACACCAACCCCACATCGACAAGACCCTGCAAAATTGGTTTCCAGATCGAACGATACATTAGCAGAATTCTAGCTTAATGTTGAGTCCAAGCTTGTACGGAAAAGTCTTGAGGACACAGTAGATCATGTGTTCCAATGACTTTTTCGAACAAATGAAAACCCCTGATTTGCAAAAGGCTCTCCGCATTATTGTGAGAACTCCTAGCCATCAATTCTGGCTAACCGTACTTCTGTTACTCATATAGGGCAACCCTTTTAAGTGGAATTGGTGCAAACGGATAAAAGAATGGATACTGTGTAGGCACCAAACACAGGCTAACACCCATGGCCAATAGACCAACACCAAATAGTGAGTGGATGATCAGAAAGGAATGCCAAAAAGCTTTCCGACCATTCCTATTAAACTGTGCAGTTCAATGGAAAAGGTGTACGATTACAGTCGTGAGACTCCGGTTTGACGTAATCACAATCATAACTTGAGTCAAAATTCTACATCAAAAGCAACTAAAAAGAGAACTTTCACATTAGCTCAGAATAATAAATAAATAAGTAAATAAGTAAATAAACAAATAAATGGATAAATAAATAAGTAAATAATAATAAATAAATAGATAAGTAAATGAATGAATAAGTAAATGAATAAATAAATTTGATGAATAAGTAAACAAAAAAATCATTGGTTAACTATAGCAAAAATATCACGATACAACAGTGTGTCCAAGAGGAAGCAGTACCTAGGTGATAATCAATCCTCAACCTATAACACATGTGGCTACAGTAAGATGAAGTTAGAATACACTTACCGGCTGTAGATTGAACAGGAGTATACACAAATTCAAGGGTACATAAAATGAAAGAGTAACAAGAATTACATGAGCTCAGATGAAATAAGATTTTGAAAAAATCTTTTAAAAATCAGAACTGTTTTGTATATAAGTCAAAATTTGGAATCAGCAGTAGAAAACTGGCATACTTTGCTAATTGTTTAACATCATCTGCATTGGTAACTCAGTAAATTAAATAACAGATAACTAGTTATAAAAACTTTAACACATATTTGAACAATCTTTTCATGGTACAAAACTCATCTTGAAAATTTGCGACATTGTGATAAAACATAATTAAAACCTTTTTTGTTTGAAGATCTTCAGAGTATGAATCATCAGAAAGGAAAGTTTTGATACATGTTTTGTATAAAAATGAAGCCATTTATTCATAATTTCCTTTCTGATGATTCATACTCTGAAGGGTGTCAGACGGAAAAAGCTTTTAAGTATGATTTTAGCATAATGTCGCAAATTTTCAAGGTAACAACTGTATTCCTTGTCTAATCAAGTAAGAGAAAAAAGAATATCAATAATGTGCATCTTATTACCTCCAAATTCGTTTAGTTTTTGTCCCAGCAACACAGGGATCAAATGTTTCTGGGTTTGACATTGGCCAGACTAAGGTTATTGTCACTGAACATGCACAAAGCTAATTTGGCAGCTAAACATATCCACACCATCATCTCTAAACATGTTGGTTACCAATACTGTGACTAATATAAACAAATGCTACATCCTACTTGCTTTACAGTTCCTCTATGTTTATTAAGATGGGAATGGATAAGAGACAAGGGATCTGGTAATATGAAAAAGCTTAAAGGTCTTCTTGGGAAAAGGCCTAGAGGCCTAGAAGGAGATCTATCTAATGATTGAAGATTGCAAATTCCTGCACTATTTAGAAAAATAAAAGTCTGTTAGTTATTATCTATAAATAAACAATTACCATTATGCAAGCCAAATTAATAGAAGAAACTTTTGTATGAGCAAGGGGTAGATGGAGAAGCCAATATGTCATACTGGAGAACTCACAAAGAGTGCTTTGATTTGTAAACACGGCAATGGTATTGTCACACTGAAACACAGGTTTACAAGTGTAAAAATTACCAACATGTGTGGGATGTAATATCTACTAACAAATGAATGAACAACTGTAAAGTTTAGTGAATTGGTATGCACTGAAATGACCCACTTTACAACCTCCTTCACAAAAGTCTCCATCGTACAAGTTTGTTAACTATGCATTCAGGACTTGGAATGGAAAAACAAAATTTCCTGATTATCTCACATTAGCAAATGTACGCACATCTCTTTATGCACTTTTCCACTGTTGTGCCATAAGGCAAGGGTTCTGGTGAATCACAATTGATGAAGCTGATGTTCCTGAATAAGGGTGAACAGAAAATTGAGCAAATAAAGCTATTCCTGGTGGTACATAGCCTCCCATTTAAATCTATTTTTGAATTATCTCCTGATAACATGTTCTGGTAAATGGGTACCTCATGAGTGACAACATGATGCAGTGGAATCTTGCATTGAGAGGATGATGCATTGGTTGTACTGTGCCTTAACATTCCCTGTCTATAGGGCATCAAGGGACACAAGTTTTTGGCTATAAGTGGAAGAGACCTTTACCAAAATATTGTTAGAGACATGGCTTCTTAACAAATACTGATCAAGTCCTTATGACCAACATTAATAATTAGAGGCATCTTACTCTACAGAAAACAATGCACTGACATAGAGGTCATGTGAACAATGATGAATCTGTTATGGTTTGAATTACAAAAATTAGTCACTTAAAGGTATCAAATAAGGGTCCTTTCATCTATGAAAAGTGGTTAGATGAAATGTACATTTTTAAGGGCTGGTTCTATCCAAACATCAACACAAAAAAAAGACTTAATACTAATATATTTTCAATGTTTGATGACATTAAATGTACATATA
>JANTCA010082672.1:0-14408 GCA_024741275.1 Chironex yamaguchii | reverse complement strand
ACAGTGCTCAATACGTCAAAACACGTAGAGCGTATTAGAGAAGAAACACTAATAGACGACAAACGGTAAATTCGTTATTCAGAGTTCACTTAACAAACGTACCGAACAAACGTACCGTATCTAAGTGCCGTCACGGGAATAAGTTTCTTGTCAATAAAATCACAAAGCCCTTTCAACAATTTGTACATATAAGCAATGTATAGTTAGTGAAACATTCGTGACATGAAACTCTGAGAAAAGAATTTACCGTTTGTCGTCTATTAGTGTTTCTTCTCTATATATGTATATATATATATAGATCAAGATAAAGATCATAATTCATCAATACTTCATCCAACGTCACTTTTCTCTGGCAAACAGCCATTTCAGCAAAGCATAAAAGATATACGACATTGCCATCAGTCAACATTTATATCCAATATCAGAATTCCAAAGTTCTGGCGAGCTTATCAAACGACAGTCCTTTAGTCCACTTTTGTTGCCTGGTGACATAATAGTCAAAAATAGCAGCTTGTGTTATTTTGATTCTCTCTTGGATCTTTAAATATTAGTTGCTACTGATTTTATGGGCGCTTCTATTGCTTATTTGCATTGACGCTTTGTGTTACAAGTATTTATCATATAACTTTGATGTCTTGTTTGGATTAAAGCAGAAAAAATAGATAAATGAGTCTCCCATTTTTTTTCGATTGCCGATTGACTTGCAAGAACTTGTTTGTTCTGTAGTCTACACACTGATAATTGTCTTTATAATATATTGCTTTTGCTGTTTATTTCCTTATCATGTGAATTTATGTTATTATGGTTAAATAGGGTTTGCACCGAATTGTCCTTTGAGTTGTCATGCCAAATATGTTATTATTGTCAAATATAGATCTTTTAACTCTACCGCTCTTTTAGAGAACAGAAAAATCCATTCTCAACGTTTCCACCTTTAAGGCTTTACTCATGCAACAGAATGAGAGATACGTAGTACATAGATGATGTATATAGAAGGAGGACTGGTGCCAAATTAGGATCAAAAGAATCAAGCAGAAGAAAGAGAAAGGACAACAACAAAGTCAAGAGTAGGTCTGTGGAAAGACACAAGAAGAAGGCACGCCTAAGATAAAAGAAAATAAATGCAAGAAAAATGAAAGAACAGAGAAAATAGAAAGGACAAGTATTGATATATTTACGCTAAGTTACGCTAAGTCTAAGAGTTCTTAAAACGTACACAAGTTGTTTCTCGGTCATCTACCTGATCTATGTAGAACTACCAATCGTTCATTCTGTTGCATAACTAAGGCCTAGCAGGGCTAAAATTCACGGGTGAATTGTCCTACTTTTCCGAAGAATGGTAAAGTTAATAGTCATATACTAGCCCCAGGTATTACATTTTATGTCATTATAATGACATATTACAGGATATGACTAAGTTGATATATCAAGAACGCTTGCATTTCAATGTAATATAATATATTGTGATTATTAAATAATTGTTAACATCTATTAACACTTCATGGAATTAACCGCAGTCAAACAGAAAGGGGACGAAACCTGACAATTTGTTCTAAACTGGCGCATTACTAACTATTTTTTAAAATAAGGGTGATAAAAAAGCAAATTTATGGTCAGAGTAAGTGTTAATCAGCTTGTCCGAAAACGCTCATCAAAATAGATGGCAAAAAACGAGGCAAGAAGTGCGCGAAAAGGTTACGTAGTTATTTGAAGAGCAAAGGTGAAAATATAGACTCGTTCTCCTTACCATTCACGGTTTTTGTAATAGAACTTGTCAGTAAATTTCAAAAACGCTTTGATGTAAGCAAGATCTTACCCAGTTTATAATCCATAATCATAGTCTCTGTAACGTTTAGTGCATTTCGGACTTTTTGATAGGTTTTAGCGTTGAAAGTTCAATCTTTTGCTAAAGTTTTGGCTTACAAGAACCGGATGGCTGTCCCCTTCAACAAGCTGCCGCTTTAAAAACACAAAATGGAATGAGCTATTTGCTTCCATCACCCACGCTTTGAGAAGTGAGGAATTTAGATTGACATTGACACCGACATACAATTTTATAAACGACTGAACTACGTTTGCACATAATCCCTACGCGTGGATCTTTTTATTACTGTCACTGCGCAACTTATTTTCCATAAAAACACTTTGTCTTTAAATTTTTGCCAAAACCTAATACCAAACATTGCCTAAATATAGCATTTTTAAAAACTTTGGCAGCTCTTAGGACCATGTGATGTATCAGACGAAAAAATTTGGTTTCAAAAAATATTTTTGAGAAGCTATTTTGGGCTAATCATAAAATACTACAACGAATACATGTAGAAGGCAACATCACCTTTTTAAAAGAGATTCTAAACTGTCGATACGATGATCCTTATAATTGTAATTATAATGCAGGAACAATGATATATATAATGTGTAATCATGTTTTAAATAATATGATGATAAGCAAAAATGTAAGAGTAAAACAGAAGAAGAGCAAGATAATGACGAAGAAGGAAGATGGACGAAAAATATTCAGAGCAACAATAATTCTCCTGGACCGTTAGCAGGTGCTTAATACTATCGTCACTTCTGTTATGTTTTCATCTATCGGCAAAGACACTCATTTTACCGTTTTGCAATAGATGGAAGGCTCAAAGAACTACGTCACGTCCTCTATAAAATCTAACTTTGAATGAGTATAATTTGTAAAAAAAATTTCATTTGTTTGTAACGTATATACCAATGTATCTGTTATTAACAGAGAACAACACAACTGAAATGAAGAAATTCTTAGTATTGGTTTATTAGATAAAAAGAGATCTCTCAGGAGTTAAATTACGGTAGACCAAAGATTAATTTGTTGAACTGGGTCTTCAAACCAGTTTATAGGGCCTTGTACAAATTTAAAAGTTGTGTATGTTGGTAAAATGCAAATATATTTGGCCTTTAAATGTTTTACAAGTTAGTCTTCTCTTGACAAGAAATGACCAATCAAAGTTCTCCAGCAAAGAATATTCTTGGGATCAATATCAACTTAGGTAGCTCTAAGAATATTGCAAGTAATTTTTAAACTCTTAATTTATACCAAAATATAGAACTGTCTTCCCATTTTGTTCTTAGTGAAGCTAAGTCTTCAATACTCTCTTAAAATGGTTTTGGCTCAAGATACCAAAATCGATTTGTTTATTCTTAAATTACGTTGACGAACTGTATACCATCAAACATTGTCCAACATCAAATGTTATTTAAATACTGACAAATGAAAGAATATTCCTTTGGATAGCAATGAATAAATATTTAAAGTAGCCATTAGTACTACAGTACTACTTAATAGAGAATCCTTAGCATATTACTGGACTTTAGGGTTGAAGGATGAGCAAGACCTTCTGAAATATAGTATTTCTGGCAAATTTTTTTTCTACCGAGCAATTTTTTTCTGTCTGCCTGAAACCAAACGTGTGAAAATGTTACACGACTAAATGCAATATATTCTCTTTTACATTTTTATACCTTGGTCAATCGACATGAAACATCTTTGACCATTAGCAAAATGTCATCAGCTAAGTTCGCTTAAAAGCATTCTGCCTAGGCTTCTAAATATATACTCCGTCTGCTGATGGAAGTGATTAAGATTAATTAAAGATAAACATGTTATCAGAATGGAATCACAACTAGAACAGACAAGCAATTCTTGCCTTCTTTTGCAAGTGTGAGAAGGACTCCTTTTCTGAACAGCCCTATTCATCAGTCGATGTGGTGAATTCGTGTCCTGTACTCTGTTAAATCAATGCTAAATAGAAATTACCTTACGCAATCGCAATGAAATATTATAATCAAAAGATTAGTATAATATATTCACACAAAAACAATGCAATTAAATAAACATGGATGCGTTCCTATGGAAGCATAATAAGACAAAGCGAAATATTTAGCCACAATGTTACCTTGTTGTGTTTATATATTGATCGCTCATCTGTTCATGAAATATTCCATCTGACTTTATTTTTATCTCATCAAAAGTAACACCAAATGCGATCAATCGTTTTAGATTTGAAATTTAAAGAACACAGTTCTTTTTCACTTGACGACATTCAAACTAAATTAACAAAACGCTGTTCTCTTTTATAAAAAGTACGTGGATTTTTACACTTTTTCGTCTGCTGATTGAAATAAAAATTATTTGTGAACACGATTTTGTAGAATCAAATTGAATTTGTCTGCACCGCTAGTACTTAACTTCTGCTTACCACTCTTCAAGCATATAAATAGGTTATAGTCGTACTAGAACAAACTTTACGGACATGATAGCTACAATTTCAATCATCAAAACTGTCTTAAAGTTTGATGAAAAAATATTCTATTTTCCTCTACCCCCTGTTTTCCTTTGATTCCATCGTCAAATAAGGTTCTTCAACAATCAGAACCATCTTTTATCAATCCATGCCTCCCTTTGTTTTCCAATTCAACTACCGCAATACGCTCATATGGCCTACACCTGTAGTGCAGTGTATATTCTACAGAAGACGAGGATTAAGCCCAGCAAACAATTACACTCAATATTTCTTGTCGTAATTCATGTCACTCTCACGCCCAGAATTTTAGAAAGCAAGTATTTTCTAAACAATCCATATTTTGCCTATCAAAAAATCGTTTGTTTTAACCAATATCTTGTCATTTTAATATTTAATGGACATAAATCAACAAGGAAAGTTCGCCCATAAAAGACAAAGACTGCAACCCGATCATCACATCTCAACAAGCTATACTTTGGTTTTTTTAATTCCAAACTGAGAAAGACAAATGCTATAAACTGTGGGCAGACAGTCGCGTTGGAAAATACTGTTTTCATTACGTCAAAGCCACGAGATCTTCGGCAGAGTAGTGTTTAGCAGAAGGCTTTTACCTTAAGAGCGGGCGGGAGTTGGTCGAGCCATTACTAGTGTAGAATACCGCTTGTCGTCGCCTCATTTTCCTCGACAACCGTCACACTCCTGACAGGGAGAGCAAGTGTTTTACATACATACGGGCTTGATTAGTGTTTCTTGGTTGGATCATTTGAAGTCTACGAAATATGGGCAAACATCAGAGTAAGTTGCCACCAGAAAGCCTAGCTCAGCTACGACAATGTACCGCTTTTAGCGACAAGGAATTGGAAAAATGGCATAAAGGCTTTATGAAGGACTGTCCCTCTGGTCGCATGACGAAAAAGGAATTTGAGCAAATTTACAAAAATTTTTTCAAAGATGGAGATGCTTCGAAATTTGCTAATCATGTATTTCGCACATTTGATCGGGATGGTAATGGCTCTATCGATTTTCGTGAGTTTATTTGTGGTCTTTCCATCACCTGTCATGGATCGAAAGAGGACAAGCTACGATGGGCCTTTAACATGTATGATATTGATGGGAGTGGAACGATCAGCCAAAGTGAATTGGCTGAAATCTTAAAATCGATCTATCGAATGATGGCAGGAGATGGTAAGGGATCTCAAGGAACAGAGCCACCCGAGAAACTTGCACGTCGCCTGTTTGCTCAGATGGATGAGGATGGAGATGGTGAGGTAACCATTGATGAATTTGTGGAGGCAGCGAAGGATGATCCAACTATTTTGAAGATTCTTCAACAATAACTGGTTTAATGTTTGACCTATGTTTCTCTTTAGACCTTTGGAATCTAGTCTTTCTTTATCACATCCTTTCATTTTCTACGGTTTCATGCACCACGTTGATGATCAAACCATAAGAACAAATCTTCTATGAAACTTGCTCCACTTTTTCTTGGTCTGTTTTCATGAACAATGTGGGACACAACTTTGTAGAATCAGCAATTTCTCGGATTGCTCACTGGTGTCCATTTTGTAATATATTGCTAATGGTGGTGATGGCCAAGAGACGATATCGTGACTGGATAGTGTAAGAATCAAGTAACCACATTCTTCTTTCAAGGACTCAGATGATACTTAGTGCCTGGTCACTCTTCGTGTTTATCATAGTCTTGTTTCGTTACGAAGTGCTGCCTCTGCGCTGTGACTCCTCGAAAACATCATCGCGTTACACATACATTGGTAGTCGTCTGTCTCAGTAATTACGTTGCAGTCCTACAATCATTTATCGCTGACTTAAAATTCAAATTTCTCTGTTGTTGAAAGTCTTTAAACACAGAGAGAAGGATTGGCACCTCATTGACGACAGATGGGCTTGTCGGTTTGTTAGTTTGTACTTCGGTTTTGATATCGAATTAATACCTAGGAATTCACCAAGATGTGCTCTTGTGTTATCAACTTACCAAATATTTGAGGCAGCCAAGATCAACATGAATTTTTCAATGGATTGAAAAGTGTTCAACGATAAAGTAGTAGAAAAACAAGGAGCAACAAGGTGTCAGTCAATGATGCAAAATTGTGTTGTTTTGTTTGTTATGTTATTTCCGTTTATTGTGCAACAGTGGCATCTCAACGTAACGCGCTACCTACTTCTCTGTGTAAACGCAGGTCCATTGGCATACCAGAATTGGTTTGGTCGATTGAAATTGATCGTATTTCAAAAATACCTCTTTGCTGTAAACGAAATAGAGTTTCTCGTTGGTTGAGTTATTTATTCTAGTATCCTAGAAAGATATAGAGTGAACAGGTTAAAAAAGGTCCAAAGCGACACATTCGCGCATTTTCTCATCGATGAAAATAAATGCGAAAGGCACTACACAGCTCGGACGGAAGCTTGTTTTTAGTCATTATTAAGTCTGTCATTTCAAGATGGATTAAGATTTCAGACTAACTTTGAATGAATTTTAGTTTGAGATGACTACCATCGTTCAATGATCGCAACGCAAAATATTGGAGATGAAGAGCGTCTTTCCTACGTCCTTTTTACTGTGTTGTTGTTACTATTTGATTTTCAATGACATAGATAAGCATCGCTTGCAATTCACTTACGTCGCCTTAACTTAGCTAACATCTGCTCTTGTTGATGAGAACTGGCTTTTTACTAAAAAAGAAGAAAGCTAGAATGCGCGTTAAATAAAGTCATCAATGTCTTACTGATAATATATCTTGCTTAGATGATCTATGAAAACACTTACTCGTTTTTTGTATGAGGAGTAAAATGAATATCGTTGGTTCACTTACTTTCCTTCGTGTTTTACTGCTGTGTTTGTGATTAATTCTATCTCATTCACATCACCCTCATGGAAATCATACAGTGACCAAACATGACTAGTGTGCGCTCAAATGTTGCTGTTGCTTGAAACAGAGCGTGCTTCATCAGTGCAGCCATAACATAAGGTAAAAAATAATAAGCTTTTGGTGAAAAATGTTTAAAAAGGTCCACGGTTAAGCAGAGCATCTTTAGCAAACTCGATGATGTTAAGAATGTTTACAGTGAATCAGTTGATGGTCATAGATGTTCAGGAATTCGTTTGATGTCGAGAAAACACCAGATGTCTCAAAAATGGGTAGGAGAATCAAAGAAAACTGCTATCATATTTGAATATGATCATATATTCTAGGTGTAAAATTGACCTGTTCAGCCCATAAGTCGCAGGGATCAATTTTCGCTGTTTTAGGTGTCTTTTCACCTTCATCTTAGTTCTAGTTTACATTTTTAGGGATTTCAGGGAGTAGTCTTTTCCAATTCACTGACCTAACTCAAGAAATGTCGTCGTCCTATGTTAATAGTGGAAGATTGTTTTGTATTCATCAAGGTGAGCATCCGTCAACTATCACTAAAGTGTAGCAGGTGTGATCAGTCTGTTTGTGTTCACAATTTAATTGAGAGAATCGGTTTAAGGAATAGTTAACTTGTGATAAGTCGAGAAATAATGGTCCTTTTCCAAACGCTGCCGACATTGACTTCCTTGGTTGATCTTATATGCGCCTGTTTGATTAAAACTCAAGTAAGCTGTTTGTCGTTTATAAAAAGTCATTACAAGTCATTCCCTTTCGGGCGACAAAAATGAAAGACCATTGAGGGACACTCTTTTCATTGGATCTGTTTTTGGAAAAGTTACAATCAGTCGGTTACTTGATAAATATTTCACGAGTATGGATTAGCAGCGAATTGTTACAAAAACACCAGTAAAGGCAACAAAGCATATCAGCTTTAGCCTGAAAACCAAAAGCCAGATCGGAGTAGACAGACATTCTTTAGCGCCTTATAGTTCTGCTTGAATGCTGGTTAGTACTAACTGGACAAATCTATTTACATCAGCAACTCAGCTGCAAAAATCATTTGTATTGTTTGTTGACCTAGTTCATACTATTTGCCCCAAAACACAGAGCAAAACATTAAGGGAGCAAAAATGATTTAATTATCACCAATAGAAATAGGGAAAACTTTTACATAGTTCGAACTTTTTGGCAATAACCACCTGGGTTTAGTCAATAATAAAATCTCTCTGTTATTGATTGATCTCCTGTTGATTTTTTGCTTTAGTGAGTGACAATAATCGCTGATACCAGGTGTCGTTCTTTTTCTTTGTTGATTCTTTTTTCAACGAGAAATAACGTGGCACGACAGTAATTTGCTGTCATGTTCCTTCCGGATTTTATTTTCCTCTTTTCTAATGCATTTGTGTTTTTACGATACCAAGCATGACTTTCGTCAGGATTTAAAACATATCTTACTGGGTATGCACCTGCAAGGCTTTTCACTCGGGCAAAAGACAGAAAGCTTGTTTGTCACAGGTGATAGAAGCAAAACGAAGAAATATAATTCAGACAATGGACATTGTATCATCATTCTAAATCCATATAATAAGTTAGCCATATCACATTGTTTTTACAGGTTTATAAAAGTTTTTATGCCAGTGAATTTAAATTGGCTGCTTGTTATCGAAGAGGAAAATTGCAATTTCCATCCGTCATCTTTTTGTACTTTTACGTTTGCTTTTTGTACTATCAAAGTTCAAAATTATCATTCAGATACTAGTGTATGATGATTACAATCTAACATTTCAAAGGTTTTGTAATAAGGAAACAAAACTGAATAATTCTGAGTTAAATGATTAAACATTTCCTTGATGAACTTTCGCTCTTTTTTCTTATTCATCAATTGTTATCTTTCCTTAATTTTTCTAACTTCAGTTTGCCACTTTTGAGTCAAAAAATCATGTTATTTAACAACTGAAAATGTCAGAAGCATTTTGATAAGGAAAGACTCCTTCGTTTTTCCCGCTATCAAGTCATTCCACTCTCCAATCGTGCCAAAAACATTTAATTACGTATTTAATGCAATGACAGACCACATACCTTCTTATCTTATTTTTAGCTTATTCCTGGATAGAATAACAGGTCTGATTATTACTGGAAGGCATGTTATCATATCTTATTGCTTTTTGTGTCTTCCACCCTGTTATCCAGACATATCTTTACTATCTTGTAAAATGGTTCACTACGGATGTTGAGAGTCATCACGCAAGTTTAATCAACCTAAAGACGACTTTAGAAACAACCGTGAATCTATTTGTTAGACTTGGCATCATTCTCATTTCTTATGCAATTTTTTCTTTTATAATTATATTTACTTGGCAACGAAAAGTATTAGGGAAGTTATCACGTTATCATTTAATTTTGCAAACAGAAATATGTTTACTCATGTTTATATATATATATATATATATGTTTATAGAAATTAAAATGTATCAATAATGTCAGATTCAGACCTCAAACAGTATTATAATGTCTTGCATTAACTATTATTTATATGGTGTGTGCAGCAACCTGAAAGATAATGTTGAAATTAACTTTTTTCAAGCCTCTGCACACGTGTCAAAAATATTTATGATCAAAATGTTTACTTCTTGCTTGTCTTTGCTCATTTTGCATTCGTTTGCTTCCATTGCCTTTCATTGCTCTTTGGGGGTTTTTTTACCTTTTTTCTGTCTTATTGTCTTTTTTGTCTGGTCTGAACGTTGACCACTGTTTGTGTGCAATCAAAACATGAACTGTAGTTTATTAAAAAGATTAAAAAGACATTTAAAAGATTGGAAGAAGAAGTGAATGATAAACAAGAAGATTTCATTATGATTTACTTCTCTTTCAACTTTTGGTGCTGATTATAAACCATCTCTTCAATTGAAATCTCTTTCTTCCTTGCATTTGTTTTCCTTGTCACATCATATTTTTGTTGCCATTCGTAGCCACCCAAGGAGTTGACTGCTTTGTTAAGTATAGGATTACATCAAGCTGGTGACGTCATTGACCGTGTAATGATCATTAAGGAGTCCCATCTTGTATGATAATCACTCATTTTTTTTAAACTCGTGTTCACATTCTGGGAAATGTACAGTGAATGAGACAGCTAAATCACCATATTGGAGACAGTGAAAGAACTTATCAATCTATATTCATTGTACAAGATATAAATGTCATTTCAGTATCCTTTTGACCCGAAAATTCATAGCTTGTGTAGGGTACGCACACGTCACGATATTAAGAAACAGAAACTTCTTTGTACAGTTAAAAGTAGATAGAAAGAAAGGCAGATCGAAATTTAAATTAAAGAAGATGCCAAAAACCACTCGGTGGTATGATGCATTGTTTGTGTGCAATTAAAAAGTCACCAATAGAAAACAAACTGTACAGTTGGTATTAATTATAGCATGAGATATATTTCTCAATTAATTTAAGAATTGATCTATTTATTTACTCATTTATTCACCGATTGATTCATGGATTTATTTGTTTGTTTGTTTGTTCGTTCGTTTGTTCATTCGTTCGCTTGTCTGTTTGTTTGTTTGTTTGTTTATTTAGTTATTTTGATCAGAAGAAATGATGACGAAGAAGACGAACTAAAGAGTGAATCGAGAGGACTAATTCGTGAAGTAAAATTAGTTGAATTTCTGGTTCAAATCTAACAAGAAATAGGCAGACGAAGCACAAATTATTGGCTTATTTTACGCCGGTCCTTAATGGCGTTCGTATTTTTGCCTTACCGTTGAAAATGGTCTTCAATTGGGAATTTTTGACTGAAGGAACTCTATATCAATTGCTTGATATTCTATCCGTTTGACTATCAAATGTTTGTAAAAATTGTCAATTTCCTTCTAGTAAAATTTCCTATTGACAGTTGTAGCTATTATAGCGAGTTAAGAGGTAGAATGCAAACTAATACAATCTATTGTTAAATTCAAACTTTGGTCGAATGCCACCATTGCAGAAAGCAATCTGTGATTTAAAATCAGTTAGCAAGTTGGCAATTTCCATTTACTGCACAGATAAAGTCTAGGATATGCTGCATATTGGTTATTTGAAATGTGCGCACTAACAAAATCAATGTCTTGCATGTTTTCACATAATGATACATTTCAACGATCCGTTGGGCTTGCAGAGCAAGAATCTTATCTTATAATTAAAGATTGAAGTTGCAACTGTATGCTGCTCAAAAGCAATTTTGTCATTATTTTATTTTGGAGCAAAACAATGAGGATAGATATAGTCATTGGCAAATTTCAATGTTTGGTGGAGTTCAGTTTTACGTTTTAAAGGCCTCGCATTAAAAACGAAGCCTAACAAAATTGATATTGAAGGTAGAGACAATGATCAACCATTTTAAAAAAGGTGACAAGGTGGTCTCTTGGATTTTTGGGTTTGGAAGGATTAAATGTTTGCTAAAGGTACGAAATCCCACATGATATCGACATGATCGCCGTTATATTTTTGATCCACGTGTCACTGTGTGGTTTATTTCTTCGTCAAATGCCATAATTTTTAGGTTAAATTTTATCTATTAAAGGTCGTTTAATGTAGATGTAATAAACAAATTAGCAATAGAAACATTATAATTTCAACATTATATCAAAGTTTTTGCTCACTTTTGAGTTCATCCAGTCAAAATAGAAACTAGCTTTTCTATTTGAAAAGCACAGTTGCCACATTACTATGGGTATTCAACAACAGTAGCTGCCGTGACATAGGTTGACTTTGTTCTTTGTAAATAAATATAGGACAGCAGTAAGTCGCCGATAATCCGAAGTCTTAAGAGTCTTTCCTCTTGTTTGCATGATCGCCGACGTGAATCCTCAATCAAGTGACAGTCGAGTCATGAACAAGGCTCAGCTGTCTTTAAAATCAAGATTAACAAAGATTTGCTTTGTGGTTAAGTTCATTTTTAACCCCCGATATAATGTTACTGCTTGAAACAAATAGTATACGTCTGTTTGATATAATTGAAAAGCAATACTGTTATTACTTATTAAACGAGTAAATAATCCTTTGTTTATTTTGCACCATCAAGATTGCGATTATACATGTTTACTTATGTTTAGCTCTCTTTCTGTCGTACGAATTTACAGCAACGAACTGTAACATAATCACATTATAAAGGTAGATAGCAAGAAAAATGTTGACAGGCGCAAGGTAGATAATTAATAGGCATTAACAGTGTGGAAATGATGATGAAGTGTAGAGAGAATAAAGATCGGGCACATACCCTTACTAACGTACAAGGTTAGCGTGTGTTGATGGCAAAAACATAACGCGCTGAAAAGGAAACAAGTGTGTACGAAGGTGATAATGAGAGTCTAAGACAAAGGTAATGAGAAGCGGTTTCTAAAGTGTAACTAATTTATGTCCATGGAGATGATCCTTAGTGTTGTGACAGACGACAGTAATCCTAGCATTGATGATGACGTCATGGTTGTTCTGGCCAAAATGGGATGCTAGTGTACATTGTAATACATATGAACATATCAACCCAGGCTAGACACATCAGTGGTGAATAAGCATCCACCTACATGTGGCTGATTGACTTAATACATGGACGACAAGTTAAGATAAATACCGACTATTGACATCATGCAATCAATGACTTTTTATGCCTATCTATCAATATATTCCAAGCCAGGTAACATGTACTGCACTTCCTCAGTCTAAGTGGATATCATGGTACGTTATGATATGTCCCTTGCCTGCCATGGAACTTTGATTTGCTCCGACCAAAATAAAACCGATCAAAGGGAGAAGGAGCCAGTAAAGTGCAAAGTACGAACAGACTCGTTCGACAAGGACTTACCCAGAATCGTGAGTTTTCTTTATTGTGCAATAGAAAACAAATTAATTACCATTTTGTTTACTTATTGTATAACCAAGAGCTCAGAACCAGGATAAATACTGCCCTTAGTAAGATTACTATTATACATTTAAAATATTAGAGCAATCTTTTTGTGCTACAAAACTTGAAAATCGCCTTGAAAATTTGCGACATTGCGCTAAAAACATACTTTTTTGGTCTGACAAGCTTTTTTAGTCTGACACACTTCAGAGTATGAAACTTCAGAAAGAAGCTTTTCAGTATGTTTTTAGCGTATCGTCGCAAATTGTCAAGGCGATTTGAATATTAATTGAACAACTTTTAGTGTTGTAAGAGTTTGATTTCAATGCAAGGAGAACTTCCTTGGATTCTGGATTCAAATTCTTCGTTGTCTGTCGATTTATAATTTGCTTTACTTTCAAGTCCTATTGTTGAAAACTCTACTGTAAATATACTTGCGTGGGTTGTCACTTAAGATCTGTGAAGTAGACTTTTAGATTATATTTAACAGTTGACATAAGAGATGCTGAATCATGGGAACAAGAACTGAGTATCACAAGAATACTGAACAGGACAGGATCCGTTTCACAAAATCTAATTTTGGTCATGTTTAACACCGTAAACAAATGTCATCTTATATAATGGTAACCAATGTAGTGTCAGCATAATACGTGAAGAGCGTGATAGCTATGGTTGCTGAAAATGCTAAGTCGAAACTATTTCGATTAATATATGCAGAACGTATGCAAAAGAAAAACTGTTAGATACTGGCCTAAGCATAGACTGGCGCATTAAATATCTCTGTGCCAGCCTTTATGGAAAAAATGATGACCCATTATCCAAACAGTGCACTGATCTCTTTAAAGCCAAATGACGAAACTTGGGAGGAAGTAATAACAGCACCTGGAAAACCCGGCAGTTGCCATTACCTAAAGAAAGAGCACTCATTTACAAATGTCATTGACGGTCATGAAATGGTGCAGTTTTTGTACCTAAAGATCTGATATAATTTTGATGCCTGTAGGCAGAATTTCATTTGATAATATCTGTTGGCATAGTACGTAGTACTAAAGTCTTGTCTTATATTCTTGTTTATTGTGGAAACCATCTCTTATTGCTTAACTCCTGCAAGGGAAACTCAAGTATATAAACACTCTAATAACTCTTCACTTATATCAGCTGTAAAGAATTCTTATCTATCCATCTATCTATGTATCTATCTATCTATCTATCTATCGATTTATCTATCTATCGATTTATCTATCTATCTATCTATCTTTCTATCTGTCTATCTATCTATCTATCTGTCTATCTATCGATTTATCTATCTATCTATCTATCTATCCATTTATCTACCTATCTACTTATCTAACCATCTATCTATCTATCCATCTATCT
>JANTCA010082661.1:0-14408 GCA_024741275.1 Chironex yamaguchii | reverse complement strand
GACAAAAATATTTGCCAATGCTGGACCCAAGGGGCTACCCATTGCCACCCCGTCCTTTTGTCGATACATTGTATTGTAAAAACTGAATTCAACACCTCTAGTGACATATTCCATTAACTCAACAAAGATCCCCCTCTGGGACAGAGGGCTGTTCATCCTTTCCTCTGTACAAAGCATTGGCACATATTCTTATCACTTCATCAAGGGGAACATTATTGAAAAGGCTGGTTATATCAAAAGAACACATAAACTTTTCATGAGGATCAATTTTGAGACTTGGAACGAATCTTCCAAAAGTGAAGGAATCTTTGATACAGATTTTGCTATAGATTTTCAAGACTGGTTCTAAAAGGTTAGAAAGCCATTTAGCCAATTTTGATGAGCAGAGCCGATTAATCATAGACTTGGACTTCACTTGGACTCTTCTAATAATGCTTGGTTTCTTCATTTTCTCTTTGTTTTTTTCCTTTCTTGTTTATTATAGGCTATTTTAGATACATGTTACGTATAAAAAGGTTGCCATACATCAATACTTTCCTTTCTGTCGTTTCATACTCTGAAGAGTGTCAGACGAAAAGAGCTTTTAAGCACGTTTTCCGCACAATGTCGCCACAAAGTTTTGTGCCACAAAAGATTGTTCAAATTTATTTATTGGGTAAACAATGAGAAATGTTATCGATCTCTTTTTAGAGCAAATGTTAAAGATTACTTTGTTAATAATATGGTCACCATTCTCCTTGAAATTTGCCAACTATTGCATCGTGGATGATATTGTTTTCAATTTGCATCTAAAATTTGATTTTAACTTTCAAACTAATTTAAATATAAACGTCGTAATGCCTTGACCCACTTTCGACTACTTGTATGAGCTAGAGGACCTTGACAGAACTATAGACTAATGGTTGATCATCTTCAACCTGACTAGTGTACATAATTTCACAGCTTTTTAGACTTTTACTACTTCATCGCTCAGTCAATTTTTCTGGCTGTAAGGCAGTGAAACATAATTTTTCCCTCGAATGATTTCCCTTATACTTCCCCTTAGGGTTCTTGATGGCCACTACCTTGGAGTTTTTCCGGGGTGATGCCACCAACCTGTATCAGGCACGTATGCCGCTCGCAAGCCACGTTGCATTTTCTAAATGTGTCTTGTTTGACATTACTTAGTTGTTTTAACAAGAAGAAAGTGCCATTCGAATTGTCTATGTTATGGATGAGTTTCTTTTCCCTTCAAACTTGATCAGATCCACTTCCTAGCCATTCATCTTTTGGGAATGTATTGTAAGTCGTCCGCTGCCTTAACCCTAACTTTTACCCTAACCCTTTCCCTAACCAAAAACCAAACTCTTACCCTAACCCATACCCTAACCCTTACCCTCACTCTTTCCGTAAACGTGTAGCTCTGTCAGCCAACTATGTCATTTGTGAAATGTGAAAGTAAAACAGAGTAATTGTAAAGAGCAACTGAATCATCTGCTTCGCATGAGTTAAGTTTCGATGTGCAAAACGGTCGTAAATACGGTAAAGTCAGGATGATGTAAGACTGTTCCTGGTCGCTTTCAGAGATGGAGAAGGAGCAAGGTGAAATATGATTAGAAAATGACCAGGAGAGCAACAAATTGTTAGAGGTTAAGTAATCAGTTAACTTGTTGAAAATTTAAAAAGTACAAACTTATTTCAATGTACTTTTAGGCTTGGACACAGTACAAAGCATATAGTAAGTTCCAAGATCTAGTTTATTAACTTTGCAGAATTGGTTATTTTAAACTCTCTGACTTATACTTGTACTCATGGAACATATGAAATATACTTGAACCTTCGTAGTTTTCAAAAGTCCCTAGTTTTAGATACTCAGTTAGCTTGAATCCATTTACATCCGATGCAGTTGCACATATATCTTACCCCAATCACCTTTCGATATTGATTCATAATTGTTGACATCCACGCACATCAGTGTTGTCTACGTAATCTTTTGTTCAGTCGTTTCACAACTCGTGAACTTAACGCATCCTGCTGGATCTGTGTATTGGTTGTTTGTTGTTGTATCAAAGTTTTAGTAACTGCGTCATTCTTCATTTCGTCTGAGAATAGGAAGTTCGTGTTTGATTCCTTAGATTGTGACTGCTATTATGTACTGTTTTACTGTTTATTTGGAGTTGCCTTGATGAAAAACGTTTGTTCTTCAACTATGTATTCTTGCTTATTTGAGATTAGCTTGGAAACTATGTATTGTAGTGCTATTTTCGCCGATCTATGGTCAGTTGGTCGAATTTATTGATTTTTATTCGTCTGTTGGCATAGTTCGAGCTTTATAACCTCGATAATCAGTCATAATTTTAAACTCTAAATTTGACACTTCAATGATTATCAATCCACAGGAATACAGAATTTGTAATTGATTTTGAGATCTTATTTTCCATTAAAATACCCCAGATGATGGTAAGGATAACAGCAGACACTTGAAGTGGAATAAGTTGGTGACCACACCTTATAGTATTCAAAGAAAGTAAAGCTTTTAAATATTCAACTACCACATTTGTGGTATGCAAATATTAAAAGTACTGCACAGCAACAAAATTACTGTTCAACTTTTTGATTAATGAAAGTATCTACTCTGGTAAGAAATCCTTAAGTCCCAAAGTTCCAAAATCAACGGTAGCCAGCAGAGTTATTAAATCTATTTCCATTGAAGGGCATTGCTTGCTCGATAAAATAATACCGTAGTTTGCTTATGTGTTTTTGGAGGTGACTTACTTATTTAAAACAAATGATTAGTCCTCCGTAGTTAATTTTACTTACATATATTTCGGACGACTACCCCATTCGGACCAAGAAAGGACATCTGAATAATAAAAGTAGTGTTATTTTAATAAGGTGTTCTAAATTATAATCAACTCATTCTGCAAGAACATTATAATTGCAGCACTGCGTAATGCTCTAAAAAGCGGATAAAAAGACGCTTCAGCTAGTTCTGGGTGTATGTTTCTGGTCTGAACATGGATTGTTCTGATTAGAAACTACTTTAATGTGATAAATTTTTTGTTGTCTTTTTGAATTTATCAATTTTTTGTTTACTTAAATTCAAATTAGAACACGTAATTGTGGATTATGTTTGCATTGGAGATTTATGCAGACACTTATCAAGTTATTTTATTAGTACTGTGATGGCTGATCGGGGACAAAATTCCTGAAAATGATGTACTACAGCGAGCCAAGGTACCCAAAATCCACACTCTTCGTCGGAAAGCTCAGCTACGATGGCCGGGACATCTGGCAAGAATGGATGACCAGAGACTGCCTGAGAGATTATTTTATGGTGATACAGTGTTCAAAGGCTTTGCATTTGTTTAGGTATCTGTAGCAAACATTAAATTAGGACGGCTTGTCATAAAGTATACTGTAATTAAAAGCTCTCAAAGCCGTCCATTGATTAATGTCATTGTCGGGATAATGCTCTCCTTTTTATAGAAAAATACATGTTCCTATTTTGATGATAATACATTACCTAGGGCTATTGTACAGTGGCATTGTATGATTTGAACTCTTTTACACTCAGTAAAAGAGCAGAGGTGAAATTTATTATGGAAACGCAAAGAGATAGGTATTGCTTTACATTAAATTTTGAATGTTTGTTAAATCAAAGATAGGAGCCAGAAAAGTGTTACAATGAGTGTTGAGGACATAACGTAATGTACTATTATTTGAACTGCACTTCGGAACTTGTCTTGTCATTTGAAAACTAGAATAAAATGTCATTGTAGGAATAGGCAAAAAATTTTCTTAGTTTAACGGCACCAAGGTTGTGCTTCCTGCTTCAATAAGGTCAAATTTATCAGCAAGCGCCTACAATTAAAACAATTCTACCGTTAATCGTCTTGGTTTCAAAATGCAGTGAAATTCTAGAATTTCAAACGTTGCCAATATTTGCTTTAATGACGCTTCTAGAGATTCCAATCAGCTAGAACCTCGTTTTGCAGAATCAAGCGTTTACTGAAGAACATTTTGAATGACAATTCTCAGACGATGAGGTAGATAGAAGAAGGCAATTGTTCCTTGAACGATGTCAGCGTATACCATGGCCACAAGGGTGGTCATAGCCCTTCCAGAAATATAACTTGCCCTTTCAATAGCCCCCACCCATTTCTAAGACGACTTTGGGTTATTGGCCATGTATTAAATTATATTTATTGAGGCCAATAAGACAATTGAATCTATTTGTTTTTTCGTACTACATTTTTTGTTGCTTCTCAAAGTTCCCTTCATAATACTTTAGACGACTGTTGCAAGAAATTGGTTTCCATATTTGGGATATCCTCCCTTTGAAATTAACTGTTTCAATCAACCCAAATCCTGATAAAGTCTTTTCTTAACAGTGGAAGCTTGACACTAGCGATTTATTTTTAACATGATACAGAAATTTTTGTAGAGAACGTTTTTCGTAGATTGAAAGGGAGATTCGGAATTCATCGTAAGTAGTTTGAGATCAATAAGTGTTACTCTGCATACGTGTGCTTAAAACGTGACAGAATCTCCTTGGCCAAAGTTGGGTAACACAAAATAACGATAAAATTGTAGAAAACCCTAAACGTGTCAATAAACTACTGTTACTAGTGTAAGAGAAAGAGCTGTTACAGACAGTTATCTTTTTGATGGCATAGGTAAAAATCGAAAAATAAGGCAACTGAGTATCAGTTATCTCTTCGTCAATGTACACTTTAAGAATAAATAACATGCATTTTACTACGTTGCGCTGCAAAACTATTTTGTATCACACTAATGTACCTTTATGACTCTCTATCCTTTAAATAATTTGTAAGGACTTAACTCTGGATTTTTGATACTGTACAGATTCCTTAAGTACCCTTGATTGCTTCCTTCTTCGTACGACCTCTTCCTCTGCTAGGATACGCATCTCCTTTGCAGTTTCTGCTGTCCAAAATGGCAGTGTTTTCAAAAGAGTCTTCAATCGTTCCATTGAGCTTCCCTCTGCATCGTCTACCCCCTCGTCATAAAGCAGGAGTGACTGATCGATCAAAGGGAGACTGCAGTAGCAAAAATAATTTGGATAAGAAAGTACTCTCTCAAAAACGACCATACAAATGGTTTGCTACCAATAGTGCTTGAAAACAAACACCGCAGACCAAATCTGAAATTTCTTATATTTTGGAGAATAATTACATTCTCATAAAGCTTTCTATGTAAAGTAAGTAATGCATAGCATAGTTCTAGATAACGCAATGAAAAAGCAGTGAGAATGAATATAATAATACTGTCGCAACACAAACGAAGACACCCAATTAAGAAAGCCTATGACCTACGAGTTGCTAATGTATGTTTCACGCGTATTTTATTCGCAAAAATTACCAGAAGCAAAATCAAACTTGATTTTTACATTGTTGAAGGTAACAGATTCAACCAGCATTTTTCAATAAGTCATGGTTAAAAGTAGTATTAAATCCGCAGTTACTAAAATGGGAAAAAAAAGATTTCAGATCTCAACAAATTATAATATAGACAAAGTGATAACATTTCTTTGACTGTTTTTGAATCGTCCCACTAAATAATCCATTTTTTTGCTGATGGTATCTTATCCGGTCAAGATACTCTAAGTTATTGAAACATCCATAAAATAAGACCAAAAAAAAGAAGAAAAGACAAGACAAGGAGCGTGTTTACTTGTGTCTGGTCTGGCTTAAGCAGTCGGTGTCCTGCTTCATGTGAACTGGTTGCCGGCTTCGGTTTCTGACGTACCATTCTAAAAACGTTTGGTGGATCAGATCACAAAGTGATGCTTAAATTCAAACAAATTGTAACTTTATTCAAGTTAGAAACGCTTGGCCAACTTAGCACGACTTTAAAAATCAAACGTGACAGGGAATAATGTTCCTTTAGTTGTTCCACAGCTAACATAATCGGTGATTTTACCTTGCTACCATATTAACAGATATAATATCATCATCATCATCATCTTGAGGCTGCTACTGACAGATCTCGGGCTAGACGAACAACACCTCTCCATATATTTCGGTCCAGCATCGCTGCCTTCAGCTCATCCACGCTTGTGTAACCCCGTGTCTCTCTTCAGTACATCCACGTATGTTTGTTTCCGTCCTCCTCTAGGGGCCTTCCCATGTGTCAGTTCCCATAACAAGCTTGGAGGTAGTCAGTTCTGAGTGTCTTAAAACAGTGACCTGCAAGTCCTAGACGTCTCTCCCGGATCTTGTCTGCTACCTTCCGCTGTGCCTCATACAGATCGGCGTTCCTCATGTGCTCTTTCAAAAATACATAAAGAGCCATTCGTAACATGCGTGTATAACAGCCATTTAATGAGGATTCTTGCGTGGAGGTCATGGTCCATGATTCAGACATGGAAAGTGTAGAAGTGCAAGAGATCTTTTTGATTTTGATTTTATTTGTCACCACTACTACAGCGCAGCAGACGTAGTGTTGCCAAAGTATTAACGTAGTAGTTAGACAGTGGTATAGAAGATAGTTATGGCAGCAAATCATAACGATTGTAATCCATAGGGTACTCCATAGTACCGATTATTCGGAGGGGGTGGGGGGGGCATTCAAAAAATTAATAATTGAGATGGGACGATTATTCGGTACTCTAGAGTGAATGATTGAATAGCTAGTCTTAAGACTGTTTAAAAGATCACAGTCCTCAGTCCTCCCTTATACGTCTAAATGTAAACCATCTCGCAAACATTTTGATGAAATCAGTAGCTATCGCTGAAAAAAATATTGTAAATCTTTGCAGTCCAGTACGTTGTGGTGACTGTTAAATAGATGTTCTCCCAGATCGAAGCTATGTTGATTCTAAAACTCGTAAGACTTGCTAGGCTGCTAATACAAGACTGTATAACTTTCAAAGACATAAATGAAAAGTATTTTCGTACAAAACTTTAAAGTCGCCTTACGAATCTTTGACATTGTCCTAGAAACATACTTAAAAGCTTTCCTCCTCTAACACTCTTCAGAGTATGGATCGTCAAAAAGAAAAGCAAAGATATATGACAACCTTGCCATAAGAAACATGGATCGCAAATAGCAGATAGAAACAATATAGAAAACAGAAAAAGAGAAAATGAAAAAAAACAAAGCATTATTGGAAGAGTCCAAGTGAACAAATGAAATCTTTCTGCCTTCAGAGTCCTGCTTTTCAGAAAGCGCCAAAATGTAAAATTTGTCCGAAAATATTCGGAAAAGTGGCAAATAGAATCTGCTTTTCTTGTTTTGATGCAGACAGACTTCAATACATTTTAGATGGAAGGACGATCTGCCTATAATAAGTTTTCTGGCTATTCATGCTCCGAAGAGTGTTAGCTGAAAAAAGCTTTTAGGTGTGCCTTGAGCGCACTGTTAGCAAATTGTCACGTTAAAAGGCATATATCGAACGGATTTCTTAACTTTATCCAGTAAACTTGTAGAAGAATCAGTTAATTAATGCTATATCTTTATACTTCTTATACTTTTAGGGCATTTATTTAAGCTCATGGCAAAGTCATTCAACCAAAACAGATAACTTGCTGAGAGAAGCAATATAGAAAGACAGAATGAATTGATCTACTTCGAGTCTACAAACTGCACTGGCGTGTTTACGGGAGGGCATGGGACGGAAATCGCCCCCCCCAACTTTTATGCCAAGGTGATCCTCGAGTGGGGCTTGGGTAATAAATTTTCTGAAAAATTCTGAAATATATCGGATTGAGAATGATAAGTTTCTTCTGTGCGATTATATCATACATATATACATATATTCGTCTCGTGATACCAAGGACTTTGAATGTCCTTCACCAAATCTTTTTTTGCCGTGATGGCACGGAGGTTTGAGTGTTGGCTTTTAAGTCTGAGGATTGCAAGTTCGAGCCCGGTCGGCACCCATTTAGTGCAGCTATTGTGGTAATGCCCACTCTTGACAAATATATAAAAAGCACTGTGTCTGTTGAGGTATTACATATATCTGACACTGATGAAGGCTTAAGCCGAAGAAACGCCCGACCCCGGGACCTACACTCGATCGTGGTGCTAAACCAAGTGAGGGGTACCCTCATCATGATATGGTGATGGTGTGGCTGAAGGGACGCCTGTCCTTAAGTGCATGAAGACAGGACCGGCAGGTGAGGCAGAGGAATCCAGAAGTAGTGGATCAATGGCTCGGAAGGCGAAAGCTGCAAGACTTGTGGCTCGTCAGGGCATCCAGTTGGCGCGTAAGACATGGATGGCCAGCTACCTCAGAAAGGATAGGGACCCTACTGAGTACATACCCGTGGTTTGTTATACGTTCTAGTGAAATTGATAAGAGTAATATGGAGGATACTGGGCCCCCTCCAGTCAATTCCATTATTGGCGACAGGGAAGAGGAAGTGACACGACATTCTGTTGACAGTGATGACGAGGCCAATCTAAACTAGTCAGAGAGGTTGGCATCCGAGGTTGTCAATATGAATGGACGGGAATCACTCCTACGATTAGAAACTTAGAATGTCAGGACATTGAACCAGGAAGGAAGGTTGGACAATTGTCTAATGGAAATGGCAAGAATGAACATTGACATCTTGGGCATATTAGAATGCAGATGGACAGACTCTGGAGTCATGGAACTGGAAGAATACAAAGTATATTTCTTAGGAAAAGACAGGCACTTGAATGGAGTAGCAATCATCATTAGAAAAAGGCTGGGAAGATCAGTACAGGGCTTTATACCAAAATCTGACAGAGTGATGCTTCTCAAAATAGAGGCAAAACCTTTCGATATCTCCATTATACAGGCATATGCACCAACACAAGACAACAGTCATGAGGAGGTAGAAGATTTTTATGGAGAAATTGAAGAATGCCTACAACATATCAAGACTATAGATGTGCTCATCATAATGGGGGATTGGAATGCCAAGGAGTAACTGGAAAGTTTGGTGTAGGTGAAAGAAACGAAAGAGGGGATAGACTGATTCAGATCTGTCAGGACGAGAAACCTATCATCTCTAACACTAGGTTTCGACAGCCAAAAAGAAGGTTATCTACGTGGAGAAGCCCGTCACGAACAAAGAATCACATTGACTATCTTATGATAAAAAATAGGTTTAAAAACCATGTGAAAGATATAAGGACATATCCAGGGGCTGATGTTGGATCCGACCATGAATTGATAATTGCACGGCTAAAACTGAAACTGAAGGTGCCAAAGAAAAAGAGTACACAACAACAATATGGCCTAGACCAGTTGAAACAGGACACTTTGAGAGAGCAGTTTTCTATAGAAGTCAGGAACAGCTTTGAAGTTTTGATGAATGAGAATACAGCGCAAGAAGAAGGTCAGAATGAGAAGATAGATCTAAAATGGAATAGCCTGAAAACTGCTATTCATGAAACAGAGACGAAGGTGCTACCAAAGAAGGAAAGGAAAAAGTGCAAGGATTGGATAGGAGGCTGAAAATACGTACAATGGACTACAATCAGCTTGACCAGAAGATCAAGAAAATGTGTAAAGAAGAGAAAGACAAATGGTGTAATGGCAAGTGCAAAGAAATAGAAACGCTAGAAGGTCAGCATAAAACAAGAGAAAAACTTGAGGAAGTAAAGAGAATGACAAATAAAAAGGTCAATATCAGGATGAACAGCAGTTGTATCTGAAGCAAGGGTGGAAATCTGCTCTTTGATAAGAATGAGGTAAAAGACCGTTGGGTGGAGTACGTGAGAGAGCTGTATGGTGACGACAATCGACCGGATGAACCAAGTCCAAGTAGTGACGGAGGGCCACTAG
This sequence comes from Chironex yamaguchii, assembly GCA_024741275.1. Classification (NCBI taxonomy): domain Eukaryota; kingdom Metazoa; phylum Cnidaria; class Cubozoa; order Chirodropida; family Chirodropidae; genus Chironex; species Chironex yamaguchii. Next base: position 4,642 of record JANTCA010082661.1, on the reverse strand, counting down.
TGATAAAGTCTGAAGTGTGACATGCCATTCGAAGTATGAAGACATGAAAAGCAGCTGGACGTGACCGCATCGATGTTGAACATCTAAAGGCATTGGAGGAAGATGAATCTGCCTTGGCTATAATCACTGATCTTTGGCAGGAAATATATGACACAGCTTTTTTACCAGCAGACTTGAGGCATTCCCTCTTTATAACTCTACCGAAGAAAGCAAAAGCAACAGAATGTCAAGACCACTGAACTATAAGCCTAATGAACCACCTCATGAAAGTAATCATAAAAGTGATCTTACTAAGAACAGAGAAGAAACTTGAAGATCTGATAAGTGAGACACAGTCTGGATTCAGAGCAGGAATGGGTACAAGAGAAGGAATATTTAAACTGAGGGCCATCTTTGATAAGTATTTGGAGGTCAATAAGGATGTTTACATCTGCTTCATAGAAGGCTTTTGATCGAGTGTATCGTCAGCAACTATTTGAAGAACTAGAAAAGTGCTCAATAGATGGGAAAGATCTAAAGGTATTGAAGAACTTATACTGGCAACAGACAGCAAGTATTAGTTTGGGTGAGAGAGAGTCAGAGGTATTTCCAGTGAAGAGAGGAGTCAGGCAGGGGTGTGTTAACTTACCAAAAGCTCTCAATGTGTAACAGAGAACGTCTTCAGGAAAAGCGACAACCTACCTGGTGTTAGCATTGGTGAACACAACATCACCAACCTCTGGTACGCTGACGATACAGCTCTTATTGCTGACTCTGAAGAAGCCTTGCAGCAGATCATGAACCTTGTCAAAAGTGAAAGCTTAAAGAAAGGTCTGAGAATGAATGTAACGAAAACAAAAGTAATGGTGGTCAGCAGGAAGGTCACTACGCCGTGTATTAACATCACAGTAGATGGACAAGTTCTGGACCAGGTTCAGAACTTTAAGTATTTGGGGCAGACAATAACAGAAGACGGAAGAACAGATACAGAAGTTAGACAGCAAATAGATATAGCTAGACAGAAGTTCACCAACATGGGAGAGCTCCTAACGACAAGGAATCTAAAACTAGAGACAAGGAAACGTCTGGTCAGGTGCTATGTGTGGTCTGTCCTTGGTTATGCTTATGAAACTTGCACATTCAATGCTGCCACATGGAAAAGAATCAAAGCATTCGAGATTGGGTGTATAGACGAATGTTGAGGATATCATATACAGAGCATGTTACCAACAAGGAGGTCCTGACTAGAATTAAAGAAAGGGGGGGGGGAAGTTAAGACAGATGCTGAAAAAGAAAAAGTTGGAGTATTTTGGACATGCTGTGAGGAAAGAAGGAATGGAAAAGGCTTTCATGGAGGGGAGAACAGATGGAAGTAAAGGAAGGGGAAGACCAAGAAGAAAATGGATCACCGACCTAATTGACTGGACGGGAAAGAAGTACAAGAACTGCTTCTGTCCGGAAGAGCTAGAAACGCATAACCGCTGACCTACTGAAAGTAGATGCGACCGGCAGGCAACAGGTATTGATTCGGAAAAAATACTTTGATAACTCTTGACACACATCAAAATATCTGCAAAAAGAAGAAATGGATATGGTAACAGCGGTAGGCTCAGTCGTCATTTTTATCTTACAAATTCCTTTGCTGAGTACCAAAAAGAAGCTTTTCGAGTTTGTACAGATGGCTAAAAAAACGCAGTCAAGTTTGAAATCATTGATGATTTCACATCGCCAGATAAAAGATGACAAATGTTGCCAAATAGCTTAGCTAATGACCAAAACGAAATATATGCCAATTTAAGTATTTGCACAGAAACTGTAACTATTGAGGGATCACTTGAAATTTCTTTTCTTCATAGTTTCTACTACATTTGTCGGGACATCTATTAAACAAGTTAGAAAAGTTTTTCGCCAGAGGCTTGTGAGGCGATGATTCAGATTCCTTCACTTAGGTCTTCTAAATGGAATAAGGCGAATGTTGTAATAATAAAGAAATTTGCCAGCAGATATCATATTCCCCACAAAGAACTCAGTCATGAATGGTCTATGTTCCCAGATTTAGAAGTTGTTCCTGTAAGAAATAGAGGAAAGAAGACAAAAGAAATTCAGAACTCCGTACTTACTATTGATCCTTAAAAAGGTGTGACCTCGCCTAACTTCAGCTAAACACTTTTCACGTTATTTAGATTGCTTCAACCATACATGTGACCATTGCCAGCTGGAAACGATGCCACAACAAGATAAAATTAATAAACAATTACATGCGTGCTACACTCGATAAGGACTGCCTTGAGAGTTCGCTGCTCACTAGTAGAGAAAGTTTGTTAATTAGTTTGCCATAAAACCTAGAAAACATGGACTGCAATATTGTGGTCATTTTTAATTCGGTCATTTCTAAGATTGATAGAATGAGCCATTAATGTAGCTATTTGAGTTTTTATGCTTATCATGCTTGCAGGAACTCTTCCAATCTTCTTCTTATGTATTTGGACTATAATATTGCGAGTGTTATGGAGAGTCCTTGCAGAAATCGGTTGGAAAACTTTTGATTTAGATAAGGATTTCATGTTAGTAATGGCAACCATGACATTGGCAGATGCAGTCTAAGCTTAATTAAAACGGTGGGATAAAAACGTTTTTAACCCCTCAATTTTATAACCCCTCAAGTTTATAATCGTGCCCAAGCCACTGCTACCAGGCAATGGATATATCTAGTCATGGGTGATTTGATCTTTTTTTGAAGACTTATCGATACGATAGAATTTGAAATGATTTAATTAGTCTCCACGAACAAATGTCTGAGCCATTTAAGGAAATCATGACTAAAAAACTATAACTAACTGTTTCTGCAAACCTTCCAAAATTCTTGCTAACGCACATCGAAATTAGATAGGGCATGGATCTCGAGAGTTCAAAGCTACGACTACTATGACAACAAAAGCAAGACGAAGGGAACTCCTATGGATAGCTCGTCTCTCTGGTGAACAGTAGTTGTGTTATGTGAAAATCAGCCTTAACGTCCTTACCGGGGTAAGCTGATTTCATTGTTATTAAAGCAATAAATATGTTGCTTTTGGTATGCACAGGTATGTACTTTACCAGAGTTGGTTGATGCACTGAACTAGTCTATCACTGACAGCTGTCCTCACCTTCTGTCAGCTATTGCTCGTGACTCTATGCCACAGTGGTCATTCACCCATCGATACTGATAATATCTTTTGGTTGCTGAAATATGTGTGTATGTAAGTGGCCTAAAAGCTCCATTTGCCCATGATTTTTTATCACCATGTTTTATACCCTGGTATGACTGCTGTCTAAAGTTAACGAGCGTACCTTACTCTATTTAAATGAGGGCTGATGGTCAATGGTTAAGATCTCCTCCTAGCCACAAAGCAGACCTCCTCTGGGCACCAATTATTATTCTTCAATTGTTGTAGAAAATCTCTTTCTCAGGTTCCTCCAAAAAAGCAAATTCAACTTTATTATGGTCTGAAGGAGCCCTTAATAGTCTGACTACACGAAATGCTGAGTTAAATGGAGAGAGGTTCTCAATGGCTATTAGGACATTGGCGAAATTCTAATTGCTGACAGCTTATTGAAACGTATTCTCTATTGTACAAATACGAAGAAGCGAGTATGAGAGATCATTTTCAAAGCTCAAGCGAGTAAAAAACAAGACGTGATGCACAATCGGATAAAGTAGGCTTAGATCTTTGATCATTTTGAAGGTTGAAGGACCTTGATCCCTGCAATTCACCACAAAAAGTCGAGACTCAATTGCAAGCTCGCCCACTTTGAAAAGTTAATAATTTAATCAAATATAGACGTTAACAGTAGTCATCATACAATCACTTTAAAGAACACCTATGCCGTTTTGTTAAGACAGACTGTATGGACTTAATGAGGTTTTTTTTGTAAAGAATGGCCTGTGTATAGTTACATCACCTTTAGAAGTAAATGCTGCTTCCACGTAGATCTATACTTAAACTTGAGCCCGAAAGGATTATTGGAAAATTTTCACCTTTCACCTTCTATTTCATAGGCATTTATCTGATTTTGTAACGCCAATTGATCTGAAATAACATAACGGCTTCTTTTTGCATATACCTATCTATTTATCATTTATCTATCTTATCAATCAGTCAATCTATCTATCTATCTATCTTTATCTGTCTGTGTGTCTATCTAAATTTCTATTTGTCTTGCCAGCCATTTGTTCACTTTTCCAAGTGTAAGGTGTTTACCAGCAATTAGCATCTTCACGAGTAAGGCTATTATTGCTACTGTTAGGGATAGTAACTAATTTGATGCTTCCTTTTCGGCTCCAAGCGGAACGAACTTTGAAAGACGAACATTTATGTTGATGCGTTACGTTTGATGACTGTATTATATATCCCATGTCCATAATGAGCGTGGTTATGGCTATTTCCAGAGGACGACAGATCGCTGAAATTATGTTGCAGAAGCGACAACAAAAATTAACAAACTCCTTTTTAGCTTGACATGAGAACGTGTTCTTCATACAACGTTACTTCGACGTTCTATACGCGACAGCACCAAAACAACTAACAGGCAACAACAACAACTATGAGCAACAACAACAACTGAATCAAACGACGCCAACACGTCATTATGGATTAAAGTCTTACGCCAAATAGTAAGTCAA
>JANTCA010082639.1:0-14410 GCA_024741275.1 Chironex yamaguchii | reverse complement strand
AATCAAAGATTTCTGATACAAAAGTTGAAAAGCTGGTGTGAAGAACTCATTAATCAAAGTATCATTGCTGTCTTACCACCATAGAAAACTAAGGAATCAGTGTCCATAGTCATATGCAGGTAGTAAGTTAATATTGCATTCGTCCCTTGCTGTGTACACCATTGTCTGATGTATTCAGTTACACATGAATGCGACCACTCTAACCTTATAAACAATAACAGTTTAAATGCTTCACTCTTCACTGATGGAATGGGAAAGGATACAAGCAATTCTGTCCGAACCTTATAATAATTGTTACAATAACTCAACATTCGGTTAATGCCAGGTAAAAATTAATGCAAAGTTCATACCCTTCATTCTTTTCTTCATATAATCTTGCTAATCCAAAGTCACCCAGTTTAACTTCTCCTCTAGAAATTGGAGACAAAAATTACACTGCTTAAAAAATATTATTTTCTTGCTACAGCAAATTTATCTACACCAATATCATTTATCTTTTTAGGACAAGACAATTATTATAATATTATAAGACATAATGTTGGCATTATGCCAACATTATCTACTGTTATCTCAATTGACGTTAACAGGTGTTCAAGTAAAATTACAGGACTATTATCTTCATGTCAATATGTGATGTACAAACATAACAGCTAATGGCTGGTTTCCATTAGACCTAGGCATTGTACAACAGCTACACAACATGATGCTGCACAGTCGTCATACAACAGTTGCTCAACCTTCAACACAATTTACAACATAATTTCCATTCAATGTTTCACAACAAATTTGGCACTTAAACTATTTTGATATTATAGTGGGATGTACTTATATGAGATTTTTTCCTTGTGCCAGAATTTTTGTTTGTGTTCAAATGTTCCAATTGTGGCAGGGGGGTTGTAGCCCAGTTTCCATATTACAGAAATAGCCTGATTGTTGTGCAACACTCGTGCAACTTTTATACCAGGGATCCAGTGCAAAGTCTGACATTCACAAAATTCAGATATTCTGGCCATGCCCACAGTGCCACACAGATTATGCCACGCCTATGCCTCACAATAGTATGTGGTGTATACTTGAGAGATGGCCACAGTTGACCTGACTAAGATAGAACTTGTATAAACTTCGTGTCGATGTGAGAGTATTGTTACAAACACAGAGGAATAATATAATTCACGTGTGCAAGGCACAAAAGGGTTTGATAACAGCTATACATACTCTTATATTTCAAAAATTTTGTTTGTTAAGATTACGTATAGCTGTATACTGGCTGTATATCAGCATTCAAGATGTCCTATAGAAAATTTCTAAAAGGTCCATCTTTCACTTCTGTAACTCTGCAAGAAGGACGATCCTTTGATCTATAGTGTTGCAATCTCTCAGTTTGTCATAGTCATCCCCATAGTAGAGTCATGCCCATCTCACAGAGTCACCTGACATTCCAATTTTGATGAGGGGTACAGACCTCATTCGCCACAATTCACTAAATCATTTTTCTCTGTCATTCTGACTGTGATTTTACAGCCCATGGAAATCCCCATTTTGGCTGACATTCACACAAAATTTTAGAGGTACAATTTTACTGTTTACTCCTAGGCGACCTTTTGTCTGGGTGCAGTTAAGCATGCTATAAACGAGACAAAAAGTAAAGTTAAAAAGTAAAGGTTTTCGTGATTTCGGAAATTTGGCCCTTCTGTAAACCTGAAAATTGACCTTCGTCAATGAGAATGTGGCGAAGGTCTAGATCCGCCCCTGTTTTATACAAACAAAATCTTTTCTATTTCTACAACATATTTTGTATGGTGGTTGTCTGATTCTCCTCTGTTGCACAACACTTCTGTCTCTGTACAACCAAACTGTTGTGCAACAGTTTTTAGTGATATGGAAACTAGCCTTAAGAAATCACTGAGCTAACATACAAATTGTACACAAAAATAACAAGTGAACAATCTGGTAATGGTCAAGGAATACAATAATACAAAAAACTGAAATCCTTACTTGTTGTTCATCAGTATATTTGAACATTTGATATCTCTGTGCAGAAAATTTTTCCTATGGCAATAATGTAACCCTTCCATTAGCTGCCTCATAATTGATTTGATGTGATCTTCTGTAAAATGGATGAATCCTGATTCCAATATTCCCATTAAATCATGATCCATATATTCAAATACAAGGTAAAATGCACCTAAAATAAAATGATATGATGCAAATCAGTAAATAGCATTCAAATCTAACACATGCGATATTGTTACTCACTATTTTCCAAAATAGGACAAAGCCTATTTTAAGCGTATTATTCTGGTCTTTACCGAAATATAAATATTTTGTAAACATTAACCCTAACAACTGTATAATGGGGTTACACACAAGGCTAGGAACATCCTGTTCGAGCCACATAAATATGAACTTACAAGTTTATACTGCAGAACTAGTGTTGTAGAAAATGACCTTTTTAATAAACAGGATCTTATTCAATCGAGAAATGAGGAGGAATGCAGCATTCACAGGACTTCACTCAATTCTACAGTATTAAAGGAAACTGTGACTCAAAGTAATGTTTTTCTTCCATCACTGAGGAATGAAGAGAATTAAGTCACCGGTAAATTTGTGTCCAGGAATGTTGCAAACCTTTCCAAGAGACAGTTAAGTGATGGTGAAACCCAGTTGCTGTCAAAGGTTCTTTGCTTTGCTCCTAATGCAAGGAGCATATATAAGGTTGAACTGAAAGAAGACATAGGAGAATTCAAGAGAAGAATGCATTTGAAACTTTTCTTTAAGAACAAATCCAGTGAGGTAACAGATTGCATAAAGTTTTTTATTCCTTCTAGTTGGTCTCCTCCCAGAGGAAATTTGGCGTTAGAAATGTACTTAAAGATGCTTGAAGAGGAGGTAATGTCTATTTCAGCTTCACCTAATAACTATTCTAATCTTTCTGTAGTAGAGTTAGAAGCTTTAAGATAGCAATATAGTTATAAAAAGGCAGATAAAGGTTTGGCAGTAGTACTTTGGGACAGGCAAGATTACATTAGAAAAGCATCAACGCAGTTATAGGACGTAAACGTTTATGACCTCTTAGATCAGGGGGAAGTGGATGTTATAATAGAGAAAGTTTGAGGACAGGTTAGTGGAGTAGCTTCAGCTGAAGATAACTTTACTGATACACTCACAGATTATTTTTAGTTAGGCAGCCTAGACTTAGTAGGTTTTATCTACTACCTAAAATTCATAAGAATCTGTCTACTGTAGTGAGTCGGCCAGTCATATCTAACTGTGGGTCAGCTACAGAGCCCATATCAGAATACCTTGACTTCCATCCCAATCCATTAGCACAGCTAGTTCAATAATATGTTAGAGACACAAATCATTTTTATCCATTATTACAGATTTAGGGAAGCTTCCAGATGGCACCATTATGTGTGTGGCTGATGTAGTTGGTCTTTACCCCATTATACCTCATGAGGAAGGTTTAGAGGCAATAAGATTGGCATTAGAAGGTAGACAGAATAACGAGATAAGTACAGAGGCATTAGTTAGTTTAGCTAGGGTAGTTCTAGAGAACAATGTTTTTGAGTTTGATGGACAAACATACAGACAGAAATTAGGCACTACAATAGGAACAAAATTTGCACCAGCTTATACAAAACATATGGCAAAACTAGAGTCATGTTTGCTACAGGACAGTGCAGATATTCCAACAATGTGGATAAGTTACATTGACGACATATTTTTTATTTGGACACATGGTGAGGACAAACTACTCAAGTTTATTGATTTCCTTAACAACAGCCACAACACCATAAAATTTACTGTTGATTATTCTACAAAGAAAGTTAGATGTTTTAGTTACAAACAGGGAGGGCATTTTAGAGACAGACCTTTACTGCAAACCTACAGACACATCAATACCTACACAAAATATCCTGCCGCCCATGGCACACCAAAAAGGGCATACCATACAGTCAGGCACTCAGACTAAGAAGAATCTGTAGTAGTGATGAGGCATTTAATAATAGAATAGAGGATCTAATTGAATGGCTGGTAGACAGAGGCTACGATGTAGACATGGTTAGAGAGCAGGTCAATAGGGCAGAGCATTGTAATAGACAAGAACTGTTAGAAAGTAGCACCAGAAACAAGAATAGAAAATGTTCATGTACACCATTTGTTCTTATATTTCATCCAGCATTTACCATAGTAGATAACCTTGAAACACTTTTAATCATTAAGTGAAAAATTCGATAAATTGCTCTAAAAAAATCCCAAGAAATTCCACATATATATAATTCAGTCTCTTGGCATGGAGTGGCTTAGGATCAAAAACTGAGCTGGACATTATATTCAGTATCAGTGGCAAACTGATGAAGTTTTCTATTGAATGGTAGGGTTGTTTCCAAATTATCAGGTTTAGTATTACTAACAAGCCAAAATGGCAATTTCAGAGGGTTTAGCCATACAACAATGAAAAGTGTTAACAGAGTCCAGACAAATGATTACTCACAAGAAAAAACCCAGAAGTAAACTACATCATGACAGAAAAAACATTACCTTTATCATGTCTAAAGTCTAAAGCATTCAATTTGTCAGTGACAATTTCCTTCATGTTAACTATGCTTCTGTGACTAAGTTGTCGCAAAATTTTTATTTCTCTCACAGCTGTAATTGGGAAGCCTTCCTTTTCCTTATCTGTCCGCACTCTTTTCAAAGCAACCATTTCACCTAAAACATATTCAAGATACACTTAAAAGTACCCAACACGAGAAAATGTAAAGTAAACAAAAACAACTAAAACAGTTTGTAAGAAAGTATCTTCAAAAATTTAAATACTTATGACAAGTATATCATAAATTTATATAAGATGGTAATAGGAGATGTCAGTATCTATGACGTTATACAGATCGACCAAACATACTGTTTATACAGTTAAACTTGTGAAAGGCAGATCACTTTGAACTAGGCAAAATTATATGACTAATTAAGTCTGAATTACACTTACATTCAGACATTCTACACACAGAAAGCTAAAGAGTGGAACGATGGTGCAAATTTAACAACAACCTCCATGCCAAAGACCGTAATCAGATGGAATCTGCTTATACGCAATAGTACTTAAATTAGATTAGTCAATTACATTACTCAATGATTGTTGTTTGGTGCAAACATTTCAGCATTTCCCTCATAAGCAGAGATGTTATCAGTTGCATAGTGTCTCAGGACATGGAGAATGAGAATATCCATGCCATGCAAACTGCACTCTCATCTAGCTTTCGAAGTCTTCTTGGAAACCCACTTGGTCAAAGAACATTGCCATAAAGATGTCTTCTGCCATGATCAAATCAATCTACATGCATACTGATCTGCAGAATATATATATATATATATAATACCTCAACAGACACAGTGCTTCTCATATATATCTGCACCCAACACGTAAACCTCCGTGCCGTCACAGCACAAAGATTTGGTGAAGGACTCTCAAATTCCTTGGCATTACGAGACGAAATCCAGCAGTGTGTAAGGGGAAATTCATTAATTTTTTTTATCTGTTTCGGCTTAAGCCTTCATCAGTGTCAGATATATGTAATACCTCAATAGATAGAGTGCTTCTCATATATGTTTGTCAAGAATGGAGCATTACCACAATAGCTCTCTCTATATATATGTTTAAGCTGAAGTAAGGAGAAAAAAACTTTACTACATTTATATCTGTGATAAAACATTGCAAGGCAATCACAAAGAAAAACGTCCTGCAGAGTGATCTATCAGAAAACTGGCTTATAGGGATAAAAATGTAGTAGATTTTTCTTGTCCTTACTAGCATATATATATATATATATATAGACGTTGCGAATAATTGTTCTTCAGAACAAATATACCGAACTCTGCTCTCGTGTATAAAGCAATGCTTTCCGGATAAACTGAACCATGGATATCTATGTATAGACAGAATAAGACTATGAAAAACTGTTTCAATACCAATTAAAGATGAGAAATGCCGAACACCTTATGATAACAATATTCAACTGTGTTGCTTCAGGGAATAGTGTGTCCTTATGATCATGTGAAAACACATTGTGCAATAATATGAATCTAATGCAAATCTAATGAGCACCTAAAAACCCCATGTAAAAGGACATCACATTCCCCATCCATCCAATAGACTAAAGACGAACAGCTCAAAAGAAGGATTTGATTTGAGTCCACTGAAATTTTTACAACAAGTTTTCAAGTTTGATGTAGAGTCCAATAACATAATTCTCATAATTCTTAAGACGCATTCTGCACAATGGTTCTTGTCACATTAAGGAGTCTTTATTAGATATAGTCCAAACTATGTCCATAATCTATTAAAACAAAACAAACATGAAAATTACCTGTTACTTTGTCCTTGGCTTTATACACTTCCCCATACGTTCCCTCACCGACCTTCTTTAATATGTCAAACATATCAACACATCTGTCCCCCCAGTCAGTCCCATCAGTACTTTCACCAATGGAATCATCATCAGATACAGGAGTTATACTTGTAGATTCTATCGTTTCTGCAAGTTCAGAATTCTGAGGCAATGTAGGTAGAGGGGGTAAGGCTTTTTGTAAGTCCTTTTCCCCCTTCTCTTTAGCTGCCTCGGCAGTGGTTCCATCTATACCACTTGATTCTGAGCATTTTGATGGAGATGCACTAGATGGAGAGTTCTCACCATCGCTAGGTGAACCAGGAATAAGTGGAGGCAATGGCAATGCTGGTATTGGTGGTGGAGGAGGTTTGTCCTCATCCTCAGGAGGGGGAGGTGGAGGTACTTCCTGTGGCAGTGGTGGTGGAGGTGGTGATGGTGGCTGAGGTGGTAACGGTGGCAATGGTACTGCATCAACATTCTTGCCTGAGTCTGTCTCATCCTGTACTGGAGTTACAGGAGAAGCCCTGAGGCCTGGTGCCACCTCTGGTGCTGATGCCAGATTTTGTCCATTTTGTGTTGCTAAGGATTCCTTCTCAGGTAAATTTTTGTTTCTTGTTTTATTATTTATAGTCTGGTCCCGACGAGACAAATTACTACTCTGGGCGCTAGCTTTATTCAGTGAACTAAGTCTACTGCTTTTCTGCTCAGTCCTCTCTGTTACTTTATTGACCCTACCAAGAGGTGACGGTTGCTTGTGTTTCAATTTTCCCGTGCGATCATTTTTTTTCCGTCGAGAAATAGGGGACGGAGATCGGTTGGAGCTTTTCCTTAATGGCGAATACCTCCTGTATGGTGATGGTGACGCAGGACCACGGTAAGGCGAGTACCTAGGTGATCCACGCGGTGGAGACGGGGAGCTTCTCCTGTATGGTGAATACCCATGTCTATCATAGTTATCATACGGTGATCGTCTGCGACTACGTGAATCCCTGCCTCCCCGGTAGAAGTAAGGCGAACGTGAACGTCCCCTCGGCGAGTACTGGTAAGGTGACTTATTATATGTTTGCATGTATCTCGGCGGAGATCGTGATCGGTACCTCACGGGTGACCTTTTTGGGCTCGGTGAGTAAGAACGCGTGTATTCTCCGTAACTCCCATGCCCACCCCTCCTGTTACCTCGGTATATATCTGGCGAAGGAGACTTCGAGAATCCACGCCTTCTGAATTCCATAGGCGAATTAAGGTTCTCATACTGCCATCGTTTTCCTTGATTATTGTACCGGTTATGTCTATCATCTTGTCGATAATTATACAGCGGAGACGGACTACGGTAATTATCCCGCCGGCTAAGTTCTACCGGGAAATGCTCAGCTGGGTAAGAAGGTGACCTCTCTCCAGGTGACTTGCAGTCCCTTGCAGCAGAATAGCTATATGTAGTAAGTTTGTCCCGTTTGTTGTGACGTCCTTGCTTTTCCTCCTTGAACAACTTCGATTTTTTCCCTCGCTTCTTCTTGAAAGTCCTATCTCGTGGTTTGTCCGAAGCAACTTCTTTCTCCAATGGCGAAGGACTCCGTGAGAACGTTACTGACTCTCCAGAAAGTGATGACACACTTTCGTAAGCCTGAATTTGTTTTATTGCACTATTTGCGACAGCTACGTCTCTGTTTTTACTTTGCTTTGAAACCTTCTTGTGCTTCTTTTTCGTACTCTTTTTACTTTTAGACTTTTTCTTAGGGGTATTTGAGTGAAACTCGAGTGGCGAACTAGGCATTTTATTTTGGTTCTCATCGTAATGAATACGGCATTATCCATACGACATAACTACTTTAGTACAAAATATGTTATCTAAGAAGGCCTTCCACTACTATATCTTTACCAACAAAGGCCTGTGTTTCTCGATTTGCTTGGATTCTTAGTGTTAGCGCCATTCAGAAAGCGCCATTTTGCCTGTTCGATAAAACACCAGCAAGCTAGTGGTCGCATGTCTAACTGCACCAAAACCGCTGACCTATGTCACCTACCTGTAAAAGGTATGTTGGGGGAGCTTTGAATACCTTAATGGTAAAATTTCTCTACAAGGCAGTGCACTTCTAGTGGGAGGAAGTCATGGCATATTTCTTAAAATGCTCTTTTGCCTTATTTATATATTTATTTCTTGAGATCGCGTATTGGAAAATGACTTTCCGTATCGTGAAAAAGGTCCAGGACAAACTTCTTTCAGTACCTGGATACAATTCCCACTCATTGCCCTGAAGTAACACAGAATACTCTTATTTTTAAGTAAACGTAATACATTATCCGGGCAAGACTAATGAGACAAATGGGATCCTACAGATCACTATCGAGTAAGACGGGTTGTCATTTAAGCACATTACCCACCCACCCCTAACCTCATTAAATGTCACGTGACACTTACGAGGCAATCTCTCGACATTCTGGGCTTGTGGAGAAAGGGGTTGTTCTCTACCTTTCATCCATGGTATGATTAGGGAATTCTAGAGATAACAGTAACATCTTTGAGGTTTAACTTTCGCAATTACAGAAGATCTCTTAACAGGGCAACGACAGTGGGATTACTGCTCCCATGCCTACTTGCGCCCGTAAAGTGTACAACAACATCATCGTCTTAAGTGAATAGTTAAAAACTGCATTGATTGTTAAGTGCTCTAAATTGGCATCATTCTTATCGTAATCCGATGGAGGAGCTTGAAGGGGATGATGGGGTACTTGAGATCTCGAAAAGAAATGCAGAAGCCCTTAAAGATGTCCATCGTAAGGTAGGTTTCATCGTGGCTTTTTTTGTTGCGGGCTAACTCTTTTCTCAAAAATTATTAAAATATCTTCAAAGCATCCAAATTTTGCTAAAGTAGCAAGGCACTTTAGCTTGGATTATTTAGATATCCGATCGAGTGGTGCAGGCCAGAGAGTCAGGTATAATCGTTTAATTTTAAGCGAAACACATTAACGTGTGTTAACCCTCAAAGTTATTAGGCCTATTATTTACATTGCATATATTTGGATACTCGCACGAAGGTGTATGCAAATTGTTTACAGTGAGTGCCATAATGTTTGATAACTAATGTTTACGCAAAATCACCAGCATAAGAGGTCAGCGTCAATCCAGCCCTTATCACGTCGACAGAAATGTGTAGGTCCTATTATACAGCCAAAGTAACAAAAAATGGTTATCTCAGGACGTCATCACATATCCATAAAATGCACTGCCCTTCGCCATACCCCTACGCAGTCATACTCAGATTAATAAAGTGAACATTAGCCTTTCCTGTAAGATCTCCACAGAGAAATTTGTTTCCATTTTCTCTGGTAATTTGTATCAAGACTTGCTTCGAATCCCACAGTTAATTCAAGTACATTTAATGTATTGTTACTCTGAATCAACATACGCGGACGTAGGCTATCTCCAGATATCAAGCTTGGTCATAAGAAAACATCAGTAGCGCAGTACATATTTAGATATTTGTCTGAAGATAGAAGAAAGTTAGCAATGATGTAACAAAACAAACTGTATTGCCAGTTGCAATATCCTTAATTCAAGTATGCAGGACGGTCTCATTAAAAATAATTTGTTCCTGTGAGCACACAGTCAACTGCAAAATATGCCTACAGGTAAGATAAGTTTCAACTAATCGTCAGGTACTGATAAACCACAGATCTCTTCTTAGTTTGTTTGCAATAGTGTTGAAGAATGAGGTATGTGTACAGGACAGGCGGAAACCATGTGTTGCAAAGTTTAAGATTTAAGGTGTTGTTAAGATTTTTCAAAAAGATGCAGCTTTTTAGTGCTAAAAAAGATAGACATTGCCAGGTAATAGACTTAAGGTTTTGTGCCTAACACTTAAATGATTCCAAACACAATGATTGATTATAGTTTTAATGTTGAAACTCTGTGATGTTAAGGTATTGAGAACAAAAAATTCTTTCTGATTTACTGTGTTGGAACTAATCATATTGAACATTAGCAATTTAGGTCACTTTCATGTATTAATTCGTTCCTTATAATTACTTGGCATTGTGTAAATTTATAACATGTATCAATTAAATTAAGGCCAACCTATGACTTGTCCATAACAGCGATACCAAGAGTACCACTGGTTGGAATTTCAAATCATGAAAAATATGTGGCATTTCATGTCAACTTCAGGTTTCATAGCAAGATGCCAAATTGTTAAATGTCGTGATATTTGAGGTAGCAAATAAAAATGATAGTAAAGAAATTTATTCTTAGGAAGAGAGTCCATTTTGTTTAAAAGTTTGCCAACAAAATTTTTTATATTCACAATTTTCCATTGAAAATTAAAGTTATGGCCAAGATATTGACAACTTTGGTCAATTGGAAGTTGTGAGATTGATGTACCATTTACTAATAATTTTAGGAAACATTCCTTAGGTGATGACTGAATTTTATCTTTCCAAATGTTGTGTAGCTATAATCATAAAAAATTATCCAGCTCCGAGTACACCAAGGTGAATGCATTTAATAATAACTGATAGCAAATTGGTACCAATACTTTGGTTGAAGATTCTGGAAAAAGGATCTCCAAGAATACATATCAGATTTGATGTATTGAATAAAATTGTAAGGTATTTAGAAGTCAATGGACTGAGATGTTAAAATATCAAAAATGGTGTCAGAATTTATCTTTGTTCAAGTTTGGCTTGTTTTTTAGAATATGACGTAAATGAGCCATTTGTTGAAAGCAGCCATACAAACCTTTCAGAGCTTGTTTGTGTAAGCCAACCCAGCACTGGTTAACTGGACTGGCATCAGTAAGCAGAGAGTTGAGCAAACAGAGAAGTTATTTTGTTAAAGAAAACTGTATTTATATAAGAAGTATCCATCCATGCTAACATATTTTGGCCATGCCTACCTGAAATCTATGTGAAGTGAGATTACATAAATGCAGTGAGACAGACTGGCCTGGTCAAGACAAATTTAAATGTCACACCTCTTCAAGCACATTTAGATTTATCACAAAATTAAAGGAAACCGAGATAGTTTCAAGTAAAGACAAGGCCAGCCTGGTCAGTCAGTCTCACATGAACTTCTTTTGTTTGTTCTATTCTCGGCTCACTTGAGAGTTAACCATGCTTGTTTGTATAAACAGAGCCCAATAAAGCCTTTTGAATAGAATTTTCAAGAAAATTATTGTTTTCTACATAATTATAAATATGATTCCTAAGGACATGTGAAAAATAAGAAAAAGATCAAAGGGGTTCCATCTACCATTAGACAACATATTTACACCACTTACATACCTAGAAAGCTTTTCAATCTTGGATGAAGCTGCTGATGTGTTTGACATTAAGTTGCATGCTCCACTTGGTGTGGCATTATCCACAAATAATGAATTGATATGAAATGACCTTCTTAACTGTTATTTACTTAAGTTTTGTGTATCAAGTTAATTTTGGGATGACTAGTAGTTTGGTTTTAAGAATTAGCTTTGTATAATTGAAAAAGGTATTGCATGCTGGGAATAACATGGCAGGAGTGCAATGAATTGCATTTCTTGTGGTGCCAGGGTTTGCAATGGTGTGCTATTGCACTAAAGTACTTAATAGTATAGTCAGCTGTATATTGACTAGACAACATAACTTTATCATAAGAAAACATATGATAAGGCTAGTCCAATTGATATGTTTTTATTAAACAAGCTTTATTAACATCAAACCCAACATATTAAAGACAACAACAGTAACAATAAGGTTAATTAATATGTAATCCTGCAGTTTATAAACCCTTATTGTCTGCTTCTCTTGACAGTCTTGTTATCAAAATTTTAGAATTTTGACTGTTTACACCATGAAGAAAACTAATCTATTGACTAACCTTAGAACCTATTAAATTGCAGGCATTAACTCAAAAATGACAACGGTATCAGAATATACAATTGTTATGAACTAAACTCAAAGCTGTAAAGGAAACTGAATCACAGAAAAGGGAAACTTCTAATTCACAATATTTGTCGTTGTGAAGTTCACACTTTTCAAAATTTGCATAAGAATTGGAAATGTGGTGACTATCCTGCTTCTTAAGCATATTAGAATAGTGGCCAAATTTCCCGTCAAACACAATCAATAGAAACGATTGCATGATTAGCACCGTTCTTTGATAGTTGAATTGAGATAAAAAATAAGATTGGGCAATATTGGTCATTTTACAATAAAGTGTTGTGGATTATTTAAGGTGTGCGATAAACTGCACTTCTGAGCAATGGAAGGAGGTGGCCAAGGTGTGAGCCATTCCCGGCATGACCTGTATCATTTGTTTGATTACGATGTACTGTTCTGTCTTTCTTGTAAACCCATCGATAAATTATTCTACCTAGATCTTAAGGTTTTCAGTTACAGTACCATGCAGTCATTTGCCATTGAACAGTCTAAGATTAAGATTTGATTCATTGTGCAAAGCTCCTATAAGCTGTTGCAGTACCAATGGAATGAGTGTAATGTGTTTGAAACGTGTTGAGCTTATTTTCTTGTGTCCTGTTCTTAGCTCACACAGATTTTGAACACTGGAAAGTCCAAGGAAAGCTGTTATTAACTAATATTCATACTGCTGTTATAGAACCTTTTGTTTGCAAATATTTTCTTTGCTATCAATACACCTTTACCTTGTTAATTCCATTGTTAAAGCTGAAATGAAATTATCTCAATGTTATATTTGTTAATCTTTTTGAGAATCCTATTTCCCTTTTTTGGAGTTTGAACATAAATACCATGCTTTTAAGAATCAAATGCATCTTTTCAAAGGATAGAGAATTTGTTTGCTGATCCTGTAATAATTTTTACCTGATCATATCTGAAGCTGCTTTTATGCTAAAAACTACTCCTGGTATTTCCATGATAATTATGCTATATCAGACTTGTTTTACTTTGAAATGTGATCAATCACAGTTTTTCTATGGAACAGTAAGGCAGCATTACTTCTCAAATGTAATAAGAAAATTACACCCAAGATGGGTTAGAACTATGACTCTGGATCAGTAGTGGAAGCTGTGCTAATTATTAACAGGCACAATGAACTTGGGGTGAAGTTGGGTATGATGGGTAATGCTCCATTGACATGCAGTTGTATGATAATCTGTCTTCATAACTAGGGTTGACCTTGTTGAAGAAAATTTTACTGGGAAATAGTTTCGGGCAATTGCTCAATCATCCCCACCCAGTGTCTGCTACTACTCCTGATTGTGATGATTTATGAACTTTGCTATTTCTGCAAATCTGTTCAGTGTTTTTGTAGGGTGTAGTTTGATCTCTGCTAATTATTAGGGGGCACAAATGTACCTGGGGTGAAGTTGGGCCTGGTGCGAGATGTTCCATTTACATGCGGTTGTATAACAAACTGTCCTTATTACTAGAGTGGACGTACTTGAAGAAAATTTTACTTTGATATAGTTTTCGGGCAATTGCTTCCACCCCCAAGTGTCTGCCACTACTTGTGATTGTGATGATTTATCCACTTTGCTATTTCTGGTAATTTGTTCAGTATTTTGTTAGGTTAAGTTTGGCCTCTTCTTTGACCTCTGTGTGTTTAGTTGCAGCACAACTGATTTTTTAAGAAGTTTTTGAGGTCTTAATTTTGATAAACTTGATATTGATTAGGAATCTTAAATTGTTGGTGTTTGAATTCACCTTCCAACTCCCAAGTCACGTAGGCAGTCTACTGCGTTCTGTGATAGAATACAATGTGATTACTGGTGCCTTGTTTAGCAGTGTTAACAATAAAACCCACATGGTTTTTAGTTTCAAAATCAATTGAATTGGCTTATTAAATGTGTGAACATTAGTGGTGGATAGCTGTATGATAGAAGTATTCTGTTGTGTTGGTACTGTTATGGATTAATGCTTTTTACCTTGGACTCTTTTAACTTTGATTTTCCTGGTACAGCGCACTGCATGAAAGTATTGGCTGAGCAATGTGTTAATTCCTCATCATCAGTCATAATCATCATCATCATCCTCATTGTCATCATCATCATCATCATCATTGTCAT
>JANTCA010082628.1:0-13837 GCA_024741275.1 Chironex yamaguchii | reverse complement strand
AGCCCAACAGAGTGCAGAGGCAGCGCGACCTAAGAAAAGGGGCAGTGCAAATAAAGCGCAGAGCAAGCCCAACTGAGCGTAGAGGCAGCGCGACCTAAGAAAAGGGGCATTGCAAACAAAGCGCAGAGCAAGCCCAACAGAGTGCAGAGGCAGCGCGACCTAAGAAAAGGGGCAGTGCAAATAAAGCGCAGAGCAAGCCCAACTGAGTGTAGGGGCAGCGCGACCTAACAAAAGGGGCAGTGCAAAGAAAGCGCAGAGGAGGTGTAACCACTGCGTTAAAGCAAAGAAACCGGAGCATTGACGCAGCGCCATCAGAGCGCATGGGCAGACAAAGGTGAAATTTGTTATCGATGATTTAGTGTCGTAAGAAGCGATATGTAAAGGCTAAGTCTTATATAGAAGCAAAACAGTGAAAAATCAGAGGGCACGAGCAAATTGAAGGCAATAGCCGGCGGCAGTGGGAGCGCCAAAAGAAAACCAAGAATTGAAAAAAATGTTCTAGAGAAAGAGCAAGGAAAAGCCAAAAGACCGATGCAGAGTCACTTTGTTAGCAGACGGTGCAAATATACAGACAGACATAACGCAATAGTGAACAACAGAGGGCAGCCAAATGAAACGGATAAGTTGGTGCAAATGACCAGTAAGTACCTTGCACCAAAACTGGTATCAATCCCTTCAGACACTGTCACCGACACAAGATTGAACAAAATCCCGCATACCAAAAAATGGCGCGGATAAACAACGCTTGCATCATAGCCGTGTTTACATCATTCATACTGACATCAGCCCCCAAGCTATCTCGGCAGTTGCAGAACATAGTGGTCTAAATCGGTCCATTTGTGTTTCGTATGGGAAAACATATTACATATCCAACTGGACATGCAAGGAAAATTGATCCGTAGGTTTTTTCGTTATGATCCATGCAACTGCAGCTTGTAATACACTTTCTTTGAAGATCAAGGAAGCACTTTCGTAATCAGGTCACGGTAGCCATACGTATAAAGGTTGCACAGAAGCAATTTTAGCATATACTTTGTCTGCCTACGATTAGACCTCATGTAAGAAAACAGGTACAAATGAACATATGTTCTTCAGTTTACTTATGAAGTACACTACGGGGATAATTTGAAAAATAATAAAACTGTTTTTACTGATCTATTTGAATGGGTTGTGCAAAAGGAAGCTGTTATTTTTTGACTGTTTAAGTCAAGGCTATTTATTGGACCATAGTGTTCTACCCCAAACCCAGTGTACTAAAAATGCTAAGATATGGTCTGCAGAATAGCAAATGGACGCCACAAAATTGCAGCCAATCATAAAAGATTTTGACATGTTCAAATGCATGCCATTTTAAATTTTTTCCCTATCTCATTCAGCTCTTACTTTAGTATTTTTATGGAGAGTCTTTACAAGGTTCAAGCTGGTCCGTAAATTATACTCTGCAATGCCAAATACGGCATTTTAGACATGGATCGAAATCGGAAATTAATACCCAACCCTTGAGATATTACTGTACTAATTCTCATGGTTACATCACAAATTACACGCCTCTTGCCACATACCCCCCTACAACAAAAGCACAGATATACTCTTGGCTAAACTAAGAAGGCATGACTAAAAGTGAATGACACCAACCAATTGTAATATAACAACCACACAGACATTGGGAGAGGATTGCAGAGTATAGCAAGTTTTGATATGTTACAGATTTAGGCTCGACGAGTAAATTAATGTAATGTGCATCATATGACTTCACACTTTGCTGCTAAGTAGTTTTTTTTATCCCGCCAGCAACACAGATCTTTCTTTGTTCCTTGTTGCTCATGTCCTGATGAAGAAAAAATATCATTTTGATTGCAGTTTTTGGAGCAACACTGTTTTGTGGATTTTATAGATGATTAGAGTTACGAATTTTGTATATCAAATTCTACACTGAATAACAGAAGATAACATTGGATTTTTTTATTCTTCTAGTAGCTGATTTTTTTATTCAAATGGAAATTAAAAGCACACATTGCTTTGACTGTTTTTTATCCATTTTGCTTCTGATTGTTGTTTACTACTAAACTTTCAATTACAAGAAGTTTAAAATTGTAAAAAGGATGATATCCGATAAACAGTTTAAACGAGTAAGACAAAAGTCAGAAAAAATGTCATTACTGTCAACATAATGTTACTGGACAGTGATAGATATAAGGGATAAGCAAAAAAAAAACATTTAAATTCTCCTTGGATATCACCATGTGCAATAGTACATTAAGACTTACCGCTGCATCATCTTCTTTGTAAATCTTAACTGTTTTATCTGCTTCTGTGGTCAAAAGTCGGCATCCACTCATGTCATATGTCATGGAAAAGATACCAGCCTCACTATCAAGGGACCCTGGTTGCACTGTTGCTTGAATTCTTTGAAAATTGTAACCCGTCTTCCAATCCCAAAAGTACATACTGCCATTATCCCCTGGACAAGATCAATGAAAACAGTGTAAACTGGGTTCACAAACATGGTCATCATGACATTAACTCTAGCATCAAAAGGCTATAACGGAATTGTGTATAGATTTGAGAGCTATCTTGCTGTTGACAAAAATGGCCTACTTTTCTGCCCTGCAATAAGTTGCAAACCCGTTGCTAACGTATAGTGAATTGTAGCACGGTCAACCCCCTTGGTTGGCAATCCTTGTATTAACTGCCGACGTGAATCTACTGTCAGCATTGAACACATGCAGATAGAGCACCAGTAGGAGATTAAACAACACTAAGCAAACTAAACCCAATTTTTGCAATAAAACGCAAGGTCTAGGGGACCAGTTACTTCCCTACCTTCTCCTCCTTTCAGGATTCCTGAATAATACATTCATATCATTCAAAGTAAATAAACTGTCGGTAACATCACTCTTTACTAATCATTGAGTATACAAAGTGAAAGCCATGTGTTTCTTACTTATTAAAGTCTTGTGTTGTGTAAAACGTAGTTCTAAGTTAATGATTCACACATACTTAGTGCCATGGGACTTGCATATAACCAAGTCATTCACTCATTTGTCTACATTCCTATTACTTGCTCCTTTACTTGTATTTGCAACGCTGCAATCATTTGTTTATTCACTCAATAACTTATTTCAATTATCATAATTTATTTTCATTTTGTCAAATTATTAATTCCATAAAGAGTAATTCACTCTTTCTATCATTTGATCAATCATTCAATGACTCTTATCTTCTATTTATTTATGTCCTTCTTTATTCATTTTATCATTTTGTCATCTAATTTCCTTCTTCATCCTATTATTCATTCATTTATATTTGTCATTTTGTCATTCACTGATTCATTTATTACAGAATTTTATCACTTGAAAATTTATTTAATCATACTATAATTCATTTCTTCGTTCCACCATTACACCATTTATTATTTCATTATTAAATATTTGTTTAATTTATATTTATTCAGTCTTTTCTTTCATCATTCCATACTTCATTTATTCCTTTATTTATTATGCTTCTGTCATTCGCCAATTCATTCTATCATTCATTCATATATTAATTCTATTATTTATGCATTTCTTTATTCATTCATTCAATCACTCATTATGCAATTCTATTATTCTACTATACATTTGATTATTCATTCATATTTTTTTCATACTTCTACTTTTTATGCTCTACACCTTGTCTTCCCTGATGACAATGACATTTGCAATCATCAGAATCAAACAACAATCCTACCATTCTTAATATATACAAAGTCATTGCGCTGTCTACAGTTTTGTAGATGCAATTCATACCACAAATGTAAAATTGCACTTTAAAAAAGCAAGAATTGTTTGAAAAATAAGTCTCACTTTCACCGTCACACAATATTATGCGCCAATATGTAGCCGTTAAAAATGTATGGTCACTTAACTCTTGTGGAACAATATCTTAACCCACTAAGATGCGTGGAGTCAGTTCTATGTAGGTTCTATCAGCATACGTACCTCCGGAAACAAGTATATTGTCACTATTAACAGCCAGACAGTTCAGGATAGCATTGTGACCACTTAAATTATGAATGAAATCCCCATCTGGAAACTTCCATTGTTTAATGTTGTCTGCACTAGCTGATGCCATGGTGTACTGTGTCGGATGAAGCACTAAGCCACGAATACTCTTCTTATGATTGGTAAGTGTCACTCTTGTTTTTCCAGCAGCGAGATCCCATAAACGAATAGTAGAGTCGTGACTTCCACTTATCACCTGAAAGGTATACAGGAAGGCATAAAATAAAGTATAAACAGATACATTACATTGCAAATGCTGGTAAGGATGAATGTCAAATGTTTGATAGGAACGTTCCTTTGGGTTCAGTTCATGACAGTTTGACTGCTATACCGACGGTGAAATGAAATTATTACAGAGACTGATAAATGATTGATGGTTCATCTACATTACATCAATAAACTTTCAAAATAGCACAATATTCTGCCTTCAGACTATATCCCTCCTTTGGCAAATGTCCAACAAAAACAAAAACTCTTACCTGAGGTTCTGCGTTCTGTGCCTCCAGGGCAGCTATTGTGTTCGTGTGTCCACTTAAAACATGAATACTTGCTTTTGTCCGCATATCCCATATCTGAAGAGGGGATGAACATTCGTTTAGTTAAATCTAATGCAAGCCCTCGACGAAAATAGTTTAGGCGTTCAAATATCAAGCCGGGCATGGGACGTTTAAAAGCGAAGGTTTCATGGCAAGCGAGGGAGTGAGACAACGCAAGTTATTCACTTCAGGGAATAATTAAGTCAGTTGTGAGTTCCTCTTACGACGATTTAAAATTCCATTTAAAACACCCAAAAGCAAATCAAATATCAATTAAGCAAATGATAAACGAATTAAAAAATGCATCTATTAATAACTCAACCAATCCCTTAAGCAATGAGCCAATCAATCGCTTGGTCAGTCAATAACTCGATCAATCATTTCATCTATCGATCACTACATCAATCAGTAAATTAATCCTTTCATGAGTCAAGATGTGAATACATCAATTAATCAGTCAATCCATTAATCATCCTTTCAGAAATTCAACCAGTAAGTCAATAAGCCGAATAATCATCCAATCCATCAATGAAAAAACCGATTATCAACAATACGCCAATAAGTCAATCCATCAATCAGTCAACTCGCCAATAAAAATAACTACACCAGTCAACAAGCAATCAATAATTCGATAAATGAATCAATCAATTAATCAGTCAATCAATCAGTAGGTCAACAAAACTGACATATTTTCAGTAATCAATTTCAATAAATATAAATAGGCAGAAGATAGAAACAGTACAGGAGTAGACTGCTTTTTGTCAATCAAACAGGGCATTGGGATGGACTTAGGTGTAGTACGTATGTCCCACTGAGGGGCGAACATTAATGGATCTAGTAAAGTGATGGGTGGTTTTTACTATCAAGGAGCCCATGCCTCTGTGTTATGCAACAATTACACCAACAGAGGAGTGTTTGATTAGAACGTAACAAAGACGTAGAGATAAATCATAAAGGGATATGAATCAACACAACCTCACTCACTCTTCGTTGCATACTGGTAAGCAGTGGGTTAGTACAACATACAATAACACTGGAGTGTTAATAGTAAAATACTGCTGTCCTATCTACATCTGTTTTTCAAACACAGATCCTCTCTTTACATCACTAATTTAAATTTCAAGACGATGTTACATCTTTCACTCATCATTCCTACACAGGATCAAAACTTCACTTTTAAGACAGAATCTTTGATCCATTGTTCGTGCGTTAGAGGTGTTTAACATGAATAGTTAGTATCTGAGACGGTTCCTATGGAAGCATGGGAGATTACATAACGAACTCCTACGTACTTGATCAATGGTCTACCACGACCGACATAAGTGAAAGTATAGATTACTATAAGTAACTTGCCCGAACTGAAGCGTCCCGGCCTCCTGTTGCGAGAACATCGATGGTTGGATGAAGTGCCATACAGTAGACTGCACTTAAATGGCCATGATAATGACGAATCACCTATAAAAATATACAAACAAAGAATATATGGTATGTTAGGGATAAATGCAATAAACAAAAACTTATTAAGCCAAACCAAACGGCAAATACACAAATATAGAACAATATAACAACAGAAATAAACAACAATATCAGTCACAAGAAAAACAATATCAAATATCTAAAAACATTATCAACAAAAAAAAAATCAAAAAAAATAGACAACGATATCAAACACAGGTACCAAAATCACAGAAAAATAATTTAAAACATAAATAACAATATCAAACAAAGAAATTAAAAATCAAACGCAAACAGTAATATCAAACGCAAACAGTAATATCAAACAAAAAAAGTAATATCAAACATCAACAGTAAGATCAACCACAACCAGTAAGATCAACCACAACCAGTAAGATCAAACATAAACAGTAAGATCAAACATAAACAGTAAGATCAAACATAAACAGTAAGATCAAACATCAACAGTAAGATCAAGCATATACAGTAATATCAAACATAAACAGTAATATCATACATAAACAGTAAGATCAAACATAAACAGTAAGATCAAACATAAACAGTAAGATCACACATAAACAGTAAGATCACACATAAACAGTAAGATCAAACATAAACAGTAAGATCAAACATAAACAGTAATATCAAACATAAACAGTAACATCAAACATAAACAACAAAATCAAACACAAACAGTAAGATCAAACATAAAAAGTAATATCAAACATAAACAACAAAATCAAACATAAACAGTAAGATCAGACATAAACAGTAATATCAAACAAAACCAGCAATATCAAACATAAACAGTAATATCAAACATAAACAGTAACATCAAACATAAACAACAAAATCAAACAAAAACAGTAATATCAGACATAAAAGTAAGATCAAACATAAACAGTAACATCAAACATAAACAACAAAATCAAACACAAACAGTAACATCAAACATAAACAACAAAATCAAACACAAATAGTAATATCAAACAAAAACAGCAATACGTAACTAAAAACGATATCAAATATGAATAAACACCCATATGCAAAACAAACAAATCACGTATCACTCGCACGTGCGTACTTTATGAATACAGAGTCGTTTACTACCTCACTCTGTCACTACTGACATGCTACTGGGATAACTACGACAACCAGGATTGCTTTAAGCCATTATCAACAAATGATGGCAAAGTTTTTATCGTGGAGAGGTGCTCCAATAGGTAAGCCCTCAATCAAATGTAATGGTCTTAACGGTGTTCTATCTCACTGTTTTATGCTTCAGGCTTTTATTTTTGTACGTTTGTGATAAGAAACACGTCTCTAATCTAAAATGTCTCGGAGCAAGTCACAGAACGAATAAAAATAAAATAAAATAAAATAGCATATTGGCCAAGAATGATACAGCTACATACTGTCACATCATGCCCCAAAACCATGTAAATTGGTGCTACTTTGCAAACATTAAAACTGATAATTGAAACTTACGAGGCATTGACTGAAGAGCAGATTCACTTATTCGCAGTTATTGGTAGCTACATCTGCCTGTGCCAACAATTAATTCGCGTATCAATACCACAAAAAGGTTTAAGAGACATTCGTTTTCGGGCAAGAGTATACTCAGGCAACTCATACAAGTTAGAGTAACCCTAAATGCACGCTCATTTACAGGGGATTTCTTTGAGACTTTGAGATAACGCCCAGAGCAACGCTAAGACCGAAGCAGTAACAGACGAGTAGATTATTCAAAAGAATTTCTAGATATATATTGTATATGGCGCAATTAGTAAAAAACGTAATGCATCTAAGGATTAGCTGGTCCAACTTATACAAATATATGAAACTGGTGCTGATGTCACCTGGCCACTGAGGGTCGCTGATGAAAAGCGGCTGGAGGTCTTTGAGCACAGATACCTTCGACCAATAGCGCGTGTCTTCTACTTCCAGCATGTCACCAACGAAGAAGTCCGCGCTATGCGCAATGTCACCAGCACCATAAACGAAGATACAAAAAGCGCCGATGGAAATACTTGGGGCATGCCTTACGAATGGAGGACCGGCGCCTCCCAAAAATGGCCTTCAAAGCGCAACCTGGACCCACATGGAGAAGACCACCTGGAGGGGTCCACAAGACAATGATGCGCTACTTCAAAAAAGCAACGGACATGTACACTGGTCCCCTATGTTTTCACTTCCGTGGAAGGACTGCCTTGTAATGCTGGCCTCCGACAAAGCACAGTGGAAGCAAACAACGCAGAGGTCGATCAATGCTAGCTGATAGCGGCATGATCGAAGAAGAAGAAGGTGCTGCTGTAATTAAAGCAAGAGGTCTGAAATTGAAGATATTCCTGCTAAATGAATATTCACAAGGCTGCGTACACACTGAGAACGAAAAAGCGTAGCGAAGCGGACGAGCAAATTTTCGTGCAGGTAGTTTGTACTGAAATCAACAAGTCGTTTCACACCACGTCAGAGCAACAGCGACACGGAGCGATTAGATTACTTCTCAGGTATCTGTTCGCTTTGAACGGAAGGAATAACATTAATGGAGTCCCTCTTCAGCTGATATTGGGTTTCGAAAATTAATTTCTTGTTTGCTAATGTCCTTCTTGATGTATCCCAATAACAAATCAAATATAGATGAACTTATCCTAAAATAATCTTTACATGTTGCCTCATTATTGATCAGCTGCGGAATCAAATGATGATATTCGTCAAAATTTGGTCTTACTTCACAAATTTCATGAACCCAAAAGAATATTTAAGAAATAAATTTTCAGATAAAAGTATTCTTTTTCGTTGCATTATTTTTTTTGTCGCATTTCCTTTGCGTAATCGAACTTCACCCTGCAGAACTATCAGATTCGTGACTTTTCGTTCACTGCATGTTGTTCGGTTTGCTTCAGTTCGTTATTTCGTTCTCATTGTGTATGCAGCCTAAGAAAGCAAAGTAACTCATACAGCCTTGATTATTCACAGTTTCATCTTTCTTCAAACTTTGTATCCATAATACAATCATTCCGATATGGCTAAACAGGGCATTTGTAGCACAAATGTGTAACTTTCATTTTGTACTGCCCCATGCCAAGTTGAAAGACTCAGAAATACTAAAGGAAACTCTGTTACTTTCAATTGATGCCAGGGGTATTAACCTACGTTTATCGTATCATAACCTACGTAGCAAATATCTGAGGGCGTTTAAAAGACGGGAGCTTAAATTGGAAAGGTTGATTTTGAGAAAGCCATGGTCTACAACTTTTGTAGAATAGACAATGCTGTTAACATTTGAACTGTTTTTAAAACGTGAATTTTTTTTGAAAATACGAACGTGTGTCATAAAAAACCATACAGGTTGAGGATTAAAGAACGATTCTACAGACAATAGTGAGGCAAATATCTTTGAATAAGCAAGAGTATCAGCTATCTGCCCCACGATCCTTTATATATACAAGCACATTTGGACTAGATGATGAACAATTTCAGACAGTTTGTGGCTTACCATTGAAAGTTAGGCAACCACTTTAAAATTAAATGTTACATGGGCGACAATACGATTTTATCAATTCATAATGATAACTGTCAATTGGATGGTAGGGTGTTGTTGTTCATCAGCATATTGGCCAATAAATCAGCAATAATTTTAGTAAAAATGGTGGCCTTAAAAACGTAAAATAGAGAGAGATGCGTAATGAGGGTAGAATGCAAGAAAGCTAATGAGGTGCAAAGTAACATATGATTTAAACACATATTGTATTAATGTCACATTCAGTTTCAAGTGAATTGAATATCCTTAGGTTTTGCTCGTCTATCAGGTTTTTGTTGTAGATTTTTGTTGGTACTATTGCATTTATTGGAGGATATTGTTCGGGTTTTTTTCAGTGATAAGTTTTACAGTACCTAATGTTAGCCAACCAGACTGTCCTGCCTGGGACTGTCTAAACCACTCGAAATCACAGAAATCTTTAATTGATGTTCACGAGTAATAATCTTTTGCTCTTTCTGCGATTTCAATCTACATGGATTCCGCCCACAAAACTGACAGACTTTAAAAAAGTCACGATGAACCGCTGCTTATACAAAAGCGAATTCATGTACCACAGGATTCCAATGTCCGGTAAGATGGCACGTAAGACTGTCAGTCCAGTTTTAGGATGGTCCGCGTCCTAAGAATAGGGCTTACCCAGTCACCTAAGAGACTTCTATGGGTTTCCCTGCTAACGAAGACCATACAAAATATTTGGCGGTAAATTAATCACAGAATATTTTAAAAAGCAGTTAATTTATATAGTAACTATGGTCTATATGTCCTATTTTTGTGACAAAACAAATAATATTGCAAACTTGTCAAAGCAAATGTACCATATAAAATTACCTTGTTGTATTCAAGATCCCAGCATTTGACTTGCTTGTCTTCTCCAGCAGAAAATAAATATGGATGTCTACTGCTGACCACTAGTCCGCGCACAGTACTTATATGTCCAGTCAAAGACAGCTTTAGTCTGCCACTTGCTAGATCCCAGATCTATAACGATTGAAAAATATTTAGAAATATTATCGGAATATAATTCAACAAGACAGTAGAATGACATATTCTTATGTCGTACTGCAGAATTGTTTAAGCAGTAGTAGTAGAATATTATTTAATTCATAAACAAAAGGTGTCTGGTTAGAATCCGGGTATAAGTGGTGGTAATTGTTATGTTCCTAGAAGTATTGCCTTCCTTAGGATAACATCAGTTCCTCTTCCAGCAGTGAAGCAATGACCGAGTCGGTATCCATGCGGGAGTGTTCCGGCATTATTACCACTCCACCTTGTTTCCTGCATTGCCACGATGCTTATCGTTCTTTTTCCATCGCCCCCCACGATTTCTGCTGCCTTTCATTTCAGCGTACCAACGTTCCAGCTTGCTACCTTCCAATAACCACCCATCCGCCGATTATCAGTCCCAGGCGGATCTTCATTAGAATCTGCACCATTTGATGCCACAGCTGATCAATGAAGAGACAACATTTAAAGGATGATAAGTAACCACTTTTAACAAGACTGACTTGACGTAAGGCACGTGAGCGGGACGTCGGGCATTCTCTGCGACCGTATTATCCACTGTCACCGCTTTCAGTCAGATGGCAGCTCTGAGATGACGTTCTCGAAGTTGGTGATCCACATAACTGAGTCATCGGTCTTCTTGAGATCTTGCAGGTCTTTAAAAACCAAACTATCCCATATCCCATATGCGTTTATGACGCAGGTCTATCCCGATCGCTTCGCATGTCAGGAAGTTACAATCCCCACTATCAAGTGACCTACTCCAATTTACTAAATGTACAAGAAACAATGTAAAGACTATATATATTGGAGAATCCAAAAGATCTTAAGTGTACAGAGAACCAAAACAGAAGAGTTGTAAAAAGGCGTGACACCAAAAGCCACGAGATAGCTGAGCATTGCTTGAAAAATGATCACACATTCGATTGACAAAACAAGAAAATAATAAACAAGGAGACCAACACTGCAACAAGGAATATAAAAGAAACCATCCACTCTCTTCAACACAGCAATCACATGAAAAACATATCTTACACTCTACCAGCTCCAAAGGAAACGTAACTCGGAAAGAGTCCGTCCCTTCAAAATTTAAAATTATATTTCTGCGAGGGCAAAAAGATCTGTTTACCTTGATTGTTCTGTCGCTGGATCCAGTACAAAACCATTTATTGGCCGGTTCAACAGCAATACAGCGGACCCATCCAGTATGGCCACTAATCACCTACGGGAAAGTAAAAGCGATGCAGTGAAGAGGTTGCAAAAAAATGCAAAATAAAAACATCGTCTTTTATCACTAGCGCAGTGCGTCAACCTGCACAGAAAGACAGTTACACACTTTCCAACAATGGAACAAACCTAAGCTCCGGCTACAATTAACATGGTCTGCCCTTTTTCCTCGCATACTATCTTACAAAAATATAAGCCACTGTTACATTCCACTACAATGGGCAGATCTCCTTCCTTATAGACTATTTTACAACAAATGTACTCTCTTATTGTCTTCTTTTACCATGGTCCCTCACAAAGTTTTCATAAACGTACCTCGTACTCTGTGCTTCTAGTAACTCCTCAGAACATATTGTCAAAATTAGCACTACAAATTCTGTTCTCTGCATAAGATAGTACATAGCCTCCCCCTGGTCTCGATATCAGTCACCGAATCCATTTCTCGAATTTCTAGGCAAGTCTATTTGCGTGAGAAACCTCTTGTAATGGTCTACTAGAAAGGACTGAACTAAATATTGTAGCCCCATGGCAGTGGTAAGCAAATTCCAAACGTTTTGTTTCCATGTATTCGATATCATGCTTCGACCATCAAAGACAGTATATGATATGTTTACATTTTTGACGATGCTTGGACTATTAGTATTACCACAAAGCAATTTTAGGCGAGCTGTAAGTAAGTTTGTTTATTAGCAAATTTAACTGATGTTTGGAAAAATTGATTTGAATATTCTTTGCCTCATTATTCCATTATAATGAAAATCAGATAGGAAATATAACTAGGACTTGAACTTGCAACCTCATGCCTGGGAGGCATATTTTAGATACAGGTTGTCATTCAAGTAGGCAGCCGTAACCAACATTTACACATCAAACACTAATGATGCTAATACAACTGAAATATAAAACTATATATTATTTTCCTAGCCAAGACTCACTCGCATTAGTTTCCATGGTGCATGCCACTGCGGTTTCGGCATCGTAGGTGCTTTTCTTGGCACAATACCTTGAGAGAAAGGGACTTTGCTCTCTCCCGTTGACACAAGGGCCGTCTGTGAACTTCTCTTGCTTGGCTGAGCGCCTTCGACGTCCATTATACCATGTGCGGTTGAACTTGGCTCGGCTCTATGTACAAGAATGCAGTAAACAACTAGTACAATACCGTTGGAGGCAAACACAATATCAAAAGACATATCCACAAATATGTCTCTTAACTACCCTTTCTTATCCTATCCTATGCTATCCTTTCCTCTTTTGTCGCATCATGTCTTACTTTACTCTGTTCAATCTAATCCTATGAAATGCCTATCAATACATCTCGTATACTGTCCTATTTTGTCCTATCGTAAACTGTTCAAACTTATCCTATACCATCCCTATCCTGGCCTCTTATATCCTGTCCAATTTTGCCCTACAGCACACTGTTGAATATTATCCTATGCCATCCCTATCAATACATCTGATATCCTGTCCAATTTTGTCCTACGGTACACTCTTCAGTCTAATCTATGCAATCCCATCCTGATTTATCGCATCATACCTTATCTTATCCCGTTCAATCCTATTCTATGCCATCCCTATCCTGTCCTCTCGTATCCTGTCCTCTCGTATCCTGCCCAATTTTGTGCTAAGGCACACTGTTCAATCTTACCCCATGCCATCCTTTTCCTCTCGTATACTGTCCTATATTGTCTATATTACATTGTTCAATCTTATCCTGTGCCACCCCTACCCTGTCCTCTCGTATCTTGTCACATTTTGTCCTATGGTACACTGTCGAATCCTGTCCTATGCCATCCCAATTCTGTCCTCTCGTACTCTATCCTATTTTGTCCTACACCACACTGTTCAATCTTATCCTATGAAATGCCTATCAATACATCTCGTATCCTGTCCTATCTTGTCCTGCGGTACACTATTCAATCTTATCCCATGCCATCCTTTTCCTCTCGTATACTGTCCTATATTGTCTATATTACATTGTTCAATCTTATCCTGTGCCACCCCTACCCTGTCCTCTCGTATCTTGTCAC